>CM050210.1:22348719-22396219 GCA_027475355.1 Coilia nasus | reverse complement strand
TTAATTGCATTGTTGCAGTAGTAATAGTTGTGTCCACCAGATGGCAGCAGATCTGTGACAGATCTGTCCTGAAGTGCTCCTCTCTCCTCCCCAGCTGCTGACGATGCCCCCTCTCCCTCCGACCCCCGGGGGCAGGCCGTCCTCCGTGCCCGGCCAATCAGAGGACGAGGAGGTGGAGCGCCTTAGCGAGCTCCGGCATCGGGAGAGCCTGCTGAGGGATCTGGGCGTGATCGACCAGGTCTACCGGCTCCTGAAGGGCGGTCTGCCGCCTCCCTGCCCCATGGAGCACCCCCACCAGCAGCATCACCAGCCCCACTACAAGTCCAACAAGGTCAGGAGGCTGGCTGAACCATACATATCTATAGTTATGAGATTATATTGTATTATATATATAAAAAAAAATATATATATATATATATATATATTATACATAATATATATCTATGGATATTATATTATATTATATTATATTATATTATATATTATATTATATTATATATAGGGTTACTATACAGATATCTATGGTTACTATACAGATGTCTATGCCTATTATATTATATAAGGCTACTATACAGATATCTATAGTAATGATATATGATGATGGTAAATATGGTTACTGTATAGATATCCACGGTTACTACATATAGTAGATGTCTGTGGTTACTGTACATATATCTATTGTCGTCTTTTAAATATCTATGGTTACTGGTACAGATATGTCTGGGCTCAACAGATGTGTTTTTCCCTTTTCTATTTTGTGTTTTAGTGAAATACAGAACCTCAAAAAGTGTCCAACATTCCCCCTCCCTCCTTTCTATTACATTTCTTCCATCTTTTCTAAAAATAATAATAATAATAAAAAAACACGACAACCATTTTGTACCACTGAAATTCTTTTTTTAATTTGCTTAAATTCTCATATGATTTTTTTTTTATCAACTCATGAGCCACTTTTAATTTACTTATGATAATAACATCAGAGGATCATAATTTGTCACAATTGTAACCACTGTAGGTTTGAAAATGTACATTTAATAATTATTTTGACTTTATTTCTAATTGTATAAAAACTGTTAAACTATTTAATTCATTTAAACACAAAATGCACAGTTATGCATGATCCTGTGCACAGTGTAAGACAGATTTTTGATCTGCTTGGTATTGGAATGATTTTCTTTGTCTTTTGTATGCTGTTCTACCTAATTCTTTAGACCTTTTTGTCTGTAAAGCACTTTGGGTCAACTCCTGTTGTGTTTGATCGTGCTCTATAAATAAATTGACTTGGCTTGACGTGTGCCCCCCCTCAGCTGGACTCCCTGGCGGAGTTCTCCCGGCGTCAGAAGCAGCACTGCGCCATCGTCCAGCGGCCCGTGCCCCCGGGAGGAAAGCCCTGCTTCCAGTACATCCAGTCCCAGCTCATCCAGCCCCTCTGGCCCTGGGCCCCCCTGGAGAGGGGCGTCCACGCGGGGCCCGGAGCCCTGCCCACCGACCCCCCCTTCGCGCACCACTGCGGCCCCGAGGAGGACGCTCCGTTCGGGGAGAAGCGCTTGGCCGGGGAGCCCAGGAGGTCCAGCAGCGCGCGGCGCATTCCCTGGACAAGTAAGTGCCTGACACTCGTGTCATGATACGCCACCATACCACATTGGCTATTTTAAAATAATTCGTTTTTGGACTTTTCCACAAAGTCAACACGGAGTGAACACATCTCAGGCATACAATGGTTACACGGGTGGCTGTAACAACAGCTCTTACCTCCAGCCCCTTGCTTTGTTGGCTGTTTACCAGGATGTGTTTAAGGGTGTACTGTCACACCAGTGTGAAGCGAATGTTAGAAGAGTGAAAGTTTTAAAGAATTTTGGGATCCACAGAATATAATGTGGACCCTTAAGAATTTTACATTGTTGTGTAACGCATTATTTTTTATTGTAATGTTCACACTCTTAAAAGGTTAATAACGACAATCTCAATAACAATGTCACAGCTTCCCCCAGTAGGACATTGAAACATTTTTGTGAAGCATTAAACTGGGGAAATGTGACTAGAGTTTCTGTATACAGCAGTAATATAAATGAATGGGCAGTAACTTGGATATTATAGAAATTCTCATGAGCTCTCCTGTTTTTTCATATGGGTTCACATACAATTTTTTTAAAGCTTTCTAACCATTGGAAAAGTAACACTGAAAATAATAGGATAATAAATTAGTAGTGGTAGAGGGGTAAAAATGATCCAAAAGGAGTGATATAAACAATTAATTTTGGTACATTCATTTTGTTTATGCAATATATGTATATACACACAATGTAATAGATAAAATAAGTTTAAAGACTCTAATTCTAAATTCTATTATCTTTTCATTGACATGTTCAATTCATTTATCTATGAAAGCAGTTTATGTGTCATTCACTTTATTCTCGCTTGAATTTACAAGAATTTAGTTGAAATTAAATGAAATTATGCATCTTTGGCATGAATTAATGAGCTGTAAATGTTAATCTAAAGAGGGCACATTGATGTAAGTAAATACTTAGTAAGCTGCACAGTGTCACCAAAAAAGATTAGTCTTTGTGGTGAGGAAGGCTTTTACATATTTTACGGTTATTGTTATCTTGCTGAAATATGTAGCAATGATGCCCAGGCATGTATTTGTTAGTTTAAACAGTTTTGGAAATTCTGTAACCTCTTAGTACACCTGTTCCATCTTTGGAAGGATTTGCACTTCTTTACTAAATTAACACATTACTACGACATTACAGAAATTCTTTACTGACACATTACAACTTGATTATACCATTTTGCCAAACCAAACTTGTTTATGTGTGTTCTCTCTCTCTCTCTCTCTCTCTCTCTCTCTCTCTCAGTTCAGTTCAAATGACCTTTATTGGCATAACAAACATTTTTGCATTGCCAAAGCAGAACAGGTGTACATACAATACAACGAAATAAAAATGTCTCTCTCTCTCTGTCTGTCTGTTTCTCTCTCTCTCTCTCTCTCTCTTTGTCTATCTTTTTTCACTCTGTCTGTCTCACTCTCTCTTTCCTTGTCTGTCTCTCTCTCTCTTTATCTTCTTCTCTGTCTCTCCTTGTGTGTGTCTGTGTGGGTGTCTGGTCTCGGTAGTGGCGGGCCGTCAGGGCAGCATGAGTTCCTCGTTCGCGGAGGTGAGAGCGCGTGCGGTGGCGGCGTCCTCCAACCTGGCGGCGGGCCGGCTGCCCTGCGCTCCCCTCTTCTCCTCCTCCTCCAACGCCGCCACCACCGCCACCACCACAGACGCCAAGAACCTCCAGAGCCTCTTCATCATCTCCACGCCCGCCCCCCTGGTGCCACGCCCCGACCTCGCACACACCCTGCGCCGCACGCTACGCAAAGCGCCCGCACAGCAGCACCATGCACAGCAGCACTAGACACACACACACACGCACACACACACACACACACACACACACACACACACACGCTCCACAAAGCGCCCACACAGCACAGTGCACAGGAGCACTAGGGAACCCAGCTCTGGAAAGACACACACACACACACACACACACACACACACTGCAGACTCCAACTCCAGAGAGCCCAGCCCCGGACACACACACATACATACAGCACACGCTCACACACTCCGACCCAATGGAGCACTACAGAGCTGAGCAGCTGGGGACGGACAGACGGGACACACTCACACACACACACACACACACACACACACACACACACACACACACACATGCACACATACATACATGCACACATACGGCACACACACAAACACACTCACACTCCACAAGGCCGGCCAGCACCAGAAACAGGAGCACTAGAGACCTGAGCAGTGAACACACACACACACACACACACACACACACCAGGGGCAGTAGGGGACTGAGCTTGAGGGAAACACTCGCCGAAAGATCTTTTGCTCCAGTTGTGTGGATATTTTCTTTTTTTTTAACAGAATACAACATGAAATTAATTTTTAACCTTCAAATGAGGTGTGGTGAGACTTTTTTTTACTTAAAAAGAACTAATACATGTCACGTATTGCACATATAAAAAATGGCATTAATACCTTCTCTAGGTTACTGAGGAGGTTTTTTTAAATGTGGATTTCACTTGGGTTTATGTGTGGTGATGGGGGGCAGAGTGAATGTGAAGTACTTTCAGACAAGCCTTTTGTGTGTGTGTGTGTGTGTGGGTGTGTGTGTGTCTCTCTCTCTTTTTATCACTGTGCACAAACATCCTTCAAAGCATATTACCTCACTTGGAGACACTGGCAATAAAGCACTCAAATAAATCTCATGAATGTAAGGCATCACACACTGCTGTTTTTGTTGCTTCACTTTTGCTTCACGAGGTTGGTCATGGAGAAAGGGTGTTTCAGAGGTGGTGGGAAACTAGACACAACACTCCTATTCCTTTTTTACTATCTCTGGTTCTGCGTTTGAGAGAGAAAAAAAACACCAGGCTTAAAATGTCCTATTTAAAAATGATTGTATCTTGGTATAGTTGCCGTGATGTTTATGAAACACTGTTGAGGAAAGCGATGATCATAATGGTACATTCTATCTCATTTAAAACGTATATACCAACATATATGCTACATTCTTCTAACAGCTTGTTCGTTCAGAGTCTGCATTCCGCTGACATTTCTGTTTGTAAAATTGTTGTATTTTCCAATTATCTTTGGTTTAGAAAGAGAATTCGTCATTTAGTCCGTGAAAATGTTACTCATTAATTATAAATTAAAAGAAATTAATATCTAACGTCAATATTTCAGCTTTCGTTAAATCGAAAGTCGTTGTGCAATATAGGCTGTATTTGATTGGAAGTATCACCGGTACCAGTTGTCGCTGCCTTAGGCTACATGTAAGCTCTTGAAAATATTTTGTTACATTTTAGGTGTTATTTTTTATAGGTGCCATTGTCCTCTCGTACACCTGAGATGGGGTTATTTGAGAAAACAGCGGGACATCCGGGGCGACAAAGAGCGTAATGGTACTTCCCATTTTAATTCAGATTAAATATTGTGATATTAGACATATGTTTTCTTGCAAAGTGTTTGTGTCATACGTTGTTTCAAAACAGAAGCAAAATCGGTGACAAAAGAATCTGCTGATACTGCTTCCTAATGCCAATTTCCAAAAATAGGTTATTTTAATAGGGCTAATATTTTGAGGAATTTATAAGAAGAGATCCATTAGAATTTTTATATTTGCAAAGGATATAAATGTGATGTGACACATAATGTGAGCACACTAAAACATGATTAGATAATAAAAAAATATGTTAAAATAATTATCCTAAAGATGCGTAAAAACTTCGCTTTCAGGCGAGTTTTTAAATTTAGCCTGACCCTAATATTCCACCTGGGGACAGTTTCAATATGTTCCTGTAATAATATCCTGTTTTAACGGATCATAAAGTATAGCAATAGGCTAGAACAAACAGAATTGTGGAATCTCTTTTCATTCATAATAACAATAGGCCTAATAAACAACAACAACAACAACAATAATAATAATAATAATAGCAATAATAATAATAATAATAGGTGTGTATGATTGATTATATATATAATTTTATGAATTAACATTTCATTCATATATTATGTAAACAAGTCAATGGAGCAGTCAGAAGTCCTACTCATAGAGACATTGTTTTTGTTTTTACGGACTTTTCTTTAGAAATACTTCAGCAAAAGGTTTGTCAGCCACAGATATGAGTATACTACTCAAATGTATGTAGGCCTAAATGTTTTGCATAGAAAATACAAAAATAAAACGCATGATTTCAGTAGGCTAAAAAAGTCACTAAATCATATTTTAGATACAGAGCCACAGAGAAGCCCTGTAGTGGGACAAGTCAAACTAATGATAACCTCCTAAATAAATACATATCTGTGTCCCATATTGTCAAAGTTTCGTTATTCATGACTAGCCTACACGGAATTAAATAATAGCCTACATTTGGGAATGTCACTGGCAGAAGCGACCTTCTCTCGCAGTTACATTTTCATAGATTCAAGTGTTGTCTTTTCTTGTCAAAATATGACTTAACACCAACGCCCATGGTGTTACTTTGTAATGCTAGGATTACGAAAAAAAAAAATTAATAATTCAGTTTCAGCAAATAACTTAATTCAGTCACATAACGCAGGCAAATGTTTAAGTCTTTTATGTAGATGTTTACTCAAGGTAGTGAGTGTAGTACTCAACACGCTTTATTCTCTCTAGGCTGCTATTTCAAAAGCTCGCCACACGGTGACATTGTAGGCCAGTGTAAGTAATGGTCGCACAGAACTATGCCTGGAATTCAATACAATGTTCACCTTATAGCCTACTATAAACGCGGACTGACCACGGGAATGGTTGAATTCACAAATTTGTGAGAAAACATATCGATTATTGTTGAAATAACTAGCAAATTAGCAAACCTTTCTTTGAAAATTCCAATTAAAACAACAAGGAGTCAATTTTATATGGAAATGCCCTTCAGTTATTTAGCCTACAAATTATGAGGTTAAATCAAAATCATGAATGCTTCTGCTCTGTTCGTAACATAACTCAAGGTAACATCATAACATAATTCATTAACATGTTTGAGTGTAGGCTGGATCTATCTTATTTATGGAAATGACAAAAAACCTAAATAAAACAGAGTTTGAGCAAATGGGAAACATTTTCTTTTAAAAGAAGAAAACATGCTGCTTCATAACACCTTTAAAACCGATCAACAAGCCATATTTCCCAAGTCTAGACTCACAATACACTTGCCTTCACCAGTGCGTAGACTCTCACTCTCACTCCACCTCTCTCTTCTCACCCCTCCTTTCTCTCATTCTCACTCTCCTTCTCCTTCTCCCTCTTTTCATTTCCCCATTTCCATTCTCTCGTCCTTTTCCAGTCACAAGCACGCGCTTATTGGAGATGCAGAAGCTTGTCTTGGGGATTTAGAGTGGACGCGAATTATTGAGAGACCCAAAATATCTAATATGAATGTGATCATCTACTTCTCGCCAATGGAGTGAACTGGAGGGAACACAATTGGTTATTGTATTCTGTTGGACCCATAGGCTCCAGCCATGCGGGATAACCCATGGAAAAAGAAATGGTAATACCGTCTTGACTGGCATGAATATTTACGACGTTTCAAGAATTATCTCAGATTGAGGGAGTTCTCTCATTTACATACTGGGATTGTTTCATGACTTACGGTTGAGTCCCTGTCACGCGAAAGAAACTTCTGAATTTACGATCAAAACCCAACTGCATACCAAAAGGGGGAAAATCATGAGTTCTTATTTTGTAAATCCTCTTTTTTCTAAATACAAAAGCGGTGATTCTTTGCGGCCGAACTATTACGAATGTGCTGGATTTACTCAGGACCTTGGAAGCAGACCCACTGTAGTTTATGGAGCCGGAGCAGGCGCTACTTTCCAGCATCCGAGTCAGTTACCAGAGTTTTACCATCACGGAACATCCTCGCTATCCCACGCGCCTTACCAGCAGAACCCATGTGCCGTGCCATATCACGCGGATCCAACGGGGAACCTTTACGGACAGGATGCTCTACAGAGTTTTTTCGGAAACCCTAGCCAGGAGCTGAACCCATTCGCTGATTGCAGTTTGAAAGGCAGCGGGCTTGGGGATGATTCTGACAGCGCCGATCAGTGCTCGTCGCAACTGTTCCCCTGGATGCGGCCACAAGGTGAGTTGGTGTGAGATCAAACAAGCTGTGTGAAACATCACGTTAAGAGTATAAAACGGCACTAATTACCGGCAATTAGGCAATATACTAATTTCCTCAGTTGTCTACAGTTTGGAGGGACAATGACGCATTTTATGGCAACCAAACGTGAGTTGGAGTCAAACTAACAACACCCTTGTGGTGACTCCAAACTTTTCTCCTTCAGATTGATTTTGTGGTTTCGATGTCTCTAAAAAACGTACATTTCATGGAATTTGTAGACTGCTGTCACTTGTCCTTGAATGCGCACCGAGAAGTTGTGAACTGGATTCATACAACTTCCGTGATGTTATCTAAGCTTGTTGTTTGGTTAGGCTATACAAGTGCAAGGCCATTTCACTGTTTTGCTTTTGGTCGCGACCTGAAAATGTCAGCCTACTGTCTTTGAAAATAGGACATTTTAAAAACAAAAGAATACCTAAATACTAGAATGACTGTTCAGGCATTTTGGACTGTAGACTAGCCTACTGTACGCCTCTCTGCGCGATGCTCTGTTCCCCTGTGTGGGCAGCTGTTTGTATATATTTAGGCCTAATTGAGCAAAAGGCGTCATCCTTTTTGGTTGTCATTGTTTAGTTTGTCCACTTTAGGGGGATAATGTGATGTACACTGTTTCTGTACATGATCTTACGTTGTTGAGTTTGCACAAGAAATTTGTATTTTTTTATTTTGATAGCCTATAAAAGTGTGTGAGTGTGTGTGTGTGTGTGTGTGTGTGTGTGTGTGTGTGTGTGTGTGTGTGTGTGTGTGTGTCTGATTTATTATTCCAGATCTTTAGAAAAAGTGCATGTGTACATATTTTGGGAACAAATTTGCCAAACATAGGCAACCAGACAGGGCACTGGCCGTCTTTTCGTCCAGTAGGTCGTTGTGTGACAGCACAGTAAACTAAAGTGAGTAAAGAAAACACCACTGACAACGAATGATGATTTTTCTATAATCGGTATTCTTTGTGCTTTATTCAGCCGCTGGCCGCAGGAGAGGCAGACAGACGTACAGTCGTTACCAGACGCTGGAGCTGGAGAAGGAGTTCCTGTTTAACCCCTATCTGACCCGTAAGCGACGTATTGAGGTGTCGCACGCTCTGGCTCTTACCGAGCGGCAGGTGAAAATCTGGTTTCAGAACAGACGCATGAAGTGGAAGAAGGAGAATAACAAGGACAAGTTTCCCAGCAGCAAAGCTGAACAGGAGGAGATCGAGAGACAGAGGAGAGAAAGCGCTCAGGAGGCAGAGAAGAAGGCATCAGAGGACGAGGACTTCAAGAAGCTCTAATCGACATGACTGATCATGATCATTTGAAGTGTGGGGCGAGAGGAAGCGTCCCCAACTTTGGCCTTGGCAGGTGCAACTGGCGACAACCAGCCGAGCAGAAATTAGGCCTATATTCATCTCAGCAAATGCTCTGTATTATTCTGTAGTGTGAATAGAATTAATTGTAAAACGAGGAATTTCGTACGTGTTACCAGCTCTAATAACGACAAAGTTGTTATTGGAGATTAAACAATGTCAGAGCTGTGATGTTTTTTTCAGAATCATCTGTAAAATGGCTTCAGTAGTTGTGTTTCCTTCTGTAAGTCAGGTGATGCACTTTTTATGTTTACCTTTTTTGTAATTAAAAAACAAAACAAACAAACAACTTTAGATGTGTACAAACTACCTATATTCATTCCCATCTACTTGCTCGTATTTTTGTCTGTGTTGTGTTTTCCTCGGAAAGCATGCTAAAGCGCAAAAGTAGAGGGTATACATACTGTGAAACGGATACAAACGTATTTATAACCGCACTACTGAATTTATAAGGGGCAATTCATGACGTGTACTGTTTCTCCACTGCTGTTTTTATTGTTCTGAACTGGAAGCGTCTGTAACTTGAAGTGACAGAGGATGGGTGATTGGGGTTCAATAAAGTTTCTTTTTTTTTCGTAAAAAGACAAATCTAAGCGTCTGGGCTTTCTGTGTCAATTCACAACGCAGCACTCAGGAGACTTGATGCTCTTCTGTATTAGCTACATGACAAAGATACATGTGCAAATAAGCTAAAATACAATCCTACATATTACGCACAAACATTTCAGGAATATCTGGATTACTTGCATCAGTACCTGGACACATGGTAAGTCTTTGATGGCCATTTTGGCTCTGTGAAACATAGGCCTTTTTTCGTAGAGCTAGGTGAAACAAAAACGTGTTGTGTTCGATGGGCCTACAAGTAACCTTTCTGCAGCAGAAACTACCCAATAGTTATGATCGTTACTTCTTTTAGACACATTTTTAACTTATTCTTAAATCAGAGGGCGGACTTTTACTGTATAGCGTTCATGTGCACTTTTGCGTCTGTCCTGTACACAGTATTTTAAGATATTTCCTTTAATCTACGAATTTCTTTGAAATAATGTTGAATACGGTCAATGAAGGTTGAGAAAACTGTTCTTAGGATGCACGATGACCTGTTTGGGCTTGGTCTGCCTTTAGGATAACATGGTAAATAGACTAAATATGTTTTAAAAAATAATCATTACTTATATTTTCTATGCACACAACACAACGCATGTAGCGTATATGCGTTGCCTATGGCGTGCATAAGAAATTGAATCTGTCTGCTATGCTAGTGTATTTATATGTTTTAGACCACAGAGGTCTAAAATTAAGTTGGATGTGGTGGATTAGTAGGCTAGCCGTGGTTATGATTTTGTATCTGATTCCAAAGTCTGGTGTCTTGGGTGGCCCGCATCTTTTCCCGTGCGCTAGGCCGAATAACCAATAGCCTACAACTTTACAACTTCACCATCATTTTACTAAAATGAACACAGACTTCGCTGGTACCATAGAAATGCATTTGGAAAAACAAATATTGCGATACTTTGTGTATATATGAGAATGTAAGAAACGGCACGCACGTTTTGCTGAGCAAACTGTATTGTCTTTTCAGATATAATCAGAATACAAACGACAATGTCAAAAAATGAACAGTAAAAACTAAAACAAAGCAAAATCAGGGGTTTTAAAATTAGGGGTGTATCATGTGACCCTATAGCTTAAACAGATAAAAAAAACAATGCAGGATCCAAGCAATAGTTTCACTGGATAAACATGGCAACCCCAAAACGGTTTCCTGAAAGTCTTTATTAACAGCGCACATCATATGCCCGATATTTAGGCCTACACATAATTTCTTTAAATGTGACTATTTTCACATACAGTAGTCTACAGGTCTGTCCTTCCATAAAATGGGAAAAGGTGACTGTAAACGCTCCCTCAACGTTATATCACAGGCTGTACGTACTGAGAGTATTTAGGCTACATCAATACATATTTGTGTTTGGTATAACGAAATGGACATATGTGGCTAAACTGGTGCAGTACCATCAAGACGCGTTTTCGTTACGGGTTTCCAGTAACAGGGAAGTTAGCCTGGCTGGTAGGCCTGCATTCAAGAAGAAATTACACAATTAAACAAACAAACATTTCAAAACAAAATAGCTAAAATCATGTTGCTGGATACTATACTGTAAAAGCATTGCGGGGCATTTCATGATTATAATGTCTCTGCATTGCAATATACCCTCGTATAACCAATGTATTTTGGATCTAATAAAGAAATACAAGTGTAGATGTCTAACAACGCACAACAACGTTGATTTTTAAAACCAAACACAAATGTTGCATTATTACATAAATTTAGTTCGCCTATACCCACATGTAAAGGCTAAGCGAAATTCCTGTTTTTCACCTTTGAGCATTCGAATGCAATGCTGTGACCCTCTGGATTCCAATGTCTCGCAGATTCCATAGAAAAAAACAGGATACAAGAGAAATGTAACATTGTACATTAACTTTGTGTTAATGATTCTATATAACCTTTGCATATAAGATGTAAGATAAAACATCAGAAGAATAAATATAGACAGAAATAGTAGTGAGATCTTATTTCTCTAGACAACGTCTCGCCAGACTCTGTCGGAAATACGTTGAATTGGCCCAGTTGTTTATGGTTTTACAGCATCAATAAAAGTCGGATGTAGCTGTTAAAAACAACAAAAAAGGGAAACGCCATCTTTTGTGCCAGTGCAGCGCAGAATTCTGAAGACATTTTCGTATTTCCTAAGAAAATCTTCATTATCGCCTAACTGGAAATGATTTCACAAACATGGGATAGGGTAATATTTCGATAAACCATTTTGCTTTAATTCTGCTTTTGTCCATCTATGTGAGAGCCAATGCGTATTTTCTTAGAGGAAATTATGAGGAAGGTTGATTTCTTAAACCAATTTGTATATAAAACGTGACCAAGGCCTATCCAGTGCATAAGGACGCCTCTAGCATACGGCATAATGCGGTATTCCTAAGGATCATGCAAAGGACTTGTCCTCATGAAATAAATAATTAAATTTGGATCTTTAAATTTAATAATCGTTGTCTTGTGTTTTTGTACCATGGAATCGCAATATATAAACAAAGGTTGCCTTCCTTAGGCTTTTCATTTGGTACGTCAACCCTGAAAAAGGTTTTATCAGTCTATATTTCAGTATTTCCTTCTTGTTTTACGCAAGTAAAGATGGCGTCGACAGAATTGCTGCTAATGCACTCATGAAGAAATGCTATAAATTCCTGGTTGTTTATGAAAATTTACAACTTTGTGATAGAACTTTATGAGTGGATTCGCTCTTGGATTGGCTGAGGCGGGTCATGTGGCCAGCCTGCCGTGAACATGAACTTTTTATGATATCCCAAGTGGTTGGTTATATTGCAGCATTCTTTGACCACGCCACAGTGTCTAACACCTCTGTTTTCTTAGGTCTCGTTTCTTTCGTTCAAATTATGCATTGTGAATGTAGGCTAGTTTATACTTGCTGAAGTCGTTGAGATGGATGAAGCGCCCAGTCTCTCCCGTCATGCTAATGAAGCCCTGTGATTGGGATTTCCGTCTCCGTGCAGCGTTGAAAGTGTCAGGACGCCACTAAGAGCTTTGCTCATTTTTCAAAGAAGTCGTCGTTGTTTTCTAATATGTTGATAATGTGTATTAGCATCAAACGTTGACTACAGTGAGCTACAATGAAGAACCACAAGCTAGTTGCTTCGTTTGGAGGACCCTCTGGACAGATGAGAAATTATCAACAAAGGTAGGCTCCATGGTAACTCGATCAACGGCAAATTATTATGATCTAGCAGGTTACTGGACTTCCTATCTTACGCAAATCGTTTAAAAGATGTCATCACCAATGTATCTTAATACTAAGCATGTTTATTTTGTGCCAGATAATATATTAATGTAAAATGTGGGCCACATGTATGCTGTTTGTAATAAGAATGCAACTTCGCAATATGCATCTTTGAAACATCGTTGGTCGTGCGTAAAGCTGTCTAATTGGCTTCTAATCAGTTTGTAAACTGCTACTTTGAGCGATTTTTGCCCTGAATGCAGGTACCATACATTTATCGATTTGTTGGTGTTGCTTGAGTGTGTGCGGAGATATCAGTCACAAGATGGCAGCGCCATCAGAGAAAGATGGAGTTGGCCATGTAACCTGGTGGTGTGGTTTCATCCTGATGGCTGATCCTAATGGCGTTCAAAGCCGTCTTAGTAAGAGTAATTTTTTTGTAAGTTTTACATAAGTCGACCTGGACAGTTTTCGTCCATATTTTTCAGTACTCTTGATTTTTTGCTGAATGTGTCATATACCTTTAAAATATCTATGCAGCCTATAGCTACTGTCTGGTACTGCACCAAGACCAAGCTCGGCGTCCTAGGCCAGGTTTTTATTAATTTCATGTAAGTGAATATGTGTTAACATTTGTCAGAAAAAGAATATTGACTTTTTGCATTAACACCTTTGCGTAAGGGAAATTGATAAATAATTTTTAGTTATTGCCTTGTGCAGAATAAATCTTTGCGGCATGCAATGTTGAAAACAATCTCCATTTTGTCAAATGCATCTCTGAAATCGATGTGTAATAGGCATTCTTCTTGACAAATTTAACAACACCGTGGTTGTGGACTATCTAAGTGTCTGTTTAGGATAACGAGGACTGCACTTCATTAAGATGAATTGGAAAGCATAGTAAAATCAAATTAATCTTAATTCGGATATTCTCATATTACAGACACTTCTTTATTGTGCAATTAGGTTTAGAAAGAGGTTGTTTCTTGCTGCAAACGTCTTCCTGTTTTCTTACCGAGCCTCTTGATTTCTTACTCTGTGAGACCATCTAGCGACTACATTGGGTACTACCGTGTGTGTGTGTGGTGTGTGTGTGCATAGGATGTATGTGTGTGTGTGTGAGAGAGAGAGAGAGAGAGAGCTTGTAAAGGAGAGGGAGGTTGTGTCTATGCTTTGAGCTGCGCTTGATTGTTAGTACCAGCTGGAGGACTTGAGAGGGTAGGGGGTGCCAACAACTTGTGATACTGCAGTGAATGCAGGGGTTGTAAACTGGGGAATGCAATGGCTGGATTGTTAGTGTGTCTGCAGTAGGCTTGATATACAGCCTATATCCTGGGAACCTGGGTCTTCGGGACCTCTCTGATTTTCTTTTTGTTTCTGCCTTTTCATCTCAATCAATTGACCGTATTACGCGTCTGCGCTGCCTAGCTGCATTGCAGCTGGGGGTAGTTGGTGCCCTTCTCCAGTAGCCCTAAAAGCCGCAGTATTTAAGTGCTTCCTTTCTTTAAACTGAACTTCGTTCCTTCATTAATGTTTAAGAGAATCGTTTGAGTGACATGCATATTCTAAATTGAAAGCCAATATGAACCTTAGTCTTTCCAGAATGAGTTTGTGGGCTATTTGGAATGGCGCGCAATCTGGACATCATCAAGTCCAAAATGTGCTTAGTATAACTGCTACGTTTAAAAAGGTCAGCTTCACAGGTCAGGTTTTGTGAGACTCAAATTTGTGGCTCCTGTCTTCGTTTTTACGCATCTCCAAATGCATCACTAAGAGACAATGTGCGCTGGAAAGACATAAAGAACACAGGCAGTTTCAAATATATTCATTGTGTTTGGTAAATATCTCGTTTATTAGTTCTCAATGCAAGATCATTGAGATAAAAAAAAAAACTATTTGCAAACTGATAGTTTACAACGAAAGTGTCACTTAAAGGACAATATTTTGTATATTTTACACATTAAGACAAAATAAGCATTTGCATTATTTGCATCTATGCGCCTGATAACTACGAAATTTGATTGCTTATACAAAAACAAAATCATATCTACAATGTACATATTTCTGATCATTTTCGCCATAACTACAGTTGACATATATCTGTATTATGTATATTACAAAACTTTCAATATTTCCATACAATTCATATGCCTTGCATAGCTACTCACAGTCTGATCTTCATAGGCAATACAAATGATTGCTTTGTTTGTGTATTGATGAAGTTTCAGGAAATGTGAAGTGCTCCAGAATCAGTAAATTGACATTGTCGATGTTCTGAAGGACCTTGTTGCCCACTGGCCTTCGGCATTTGCAGATCAGATTCAGCAATCCAGGGTGGCTCCATCGACGGTGCTGAAAGTAAAAAAAAAACTACAATCAGAGACTTTCAATATCATTCATGTTTCCTGGCCATACTACTCTGAGGCCCAGAACCAGATGTGGTCTTAAGTAGTATTTGGAGTAGGACTAGTACAGGCTAACTAACGTCAGATGGCTAAAAACTACTGATGCCGAAGCACAGTTTGGAGCAGCTTCACTTGGTCATAAAACGGGACTGTACATTATGTGGTTAATACCTTAACCTGTGGTAAATGCAGAGCTGAATAATAAAACCGAAATCCACAGGCTTTTTCTCAGAAGTGGGGAACACAATTTCTTTATTCAATAATCTTGTCGGTAGAGCAGTTTATTCGTGTACTTGTGAAAACATCAGCCTAATGCTCTGTGAACAAAACGAAGACCAAACGACGTTTGGCATTTTCCTACCCTACAGTCCTGAGACTACACCGTGTAAAGGTCAAACCTATGTGCACGCGTGCACGCGCTTGACTGGATGCGCTAGTGGGTAATGTGTGTGTATATTAAACGTTTGTGAGACTGAGGGAGCGTGTGCTTTCTAAGAAAAGACAATATTTTGACATTTTAATGACAGCTTAACCTTTTCCAGACTTTTTCATTTTTCATGTGTGTTTGTGTCAGTCAACATCATATGCAACACATTCCTTCTGAATATTTAGTTTTTTATTGGGCTCCCTTATAAATGTTATTAATTATTCATTTCAAACTAATATGACCTATTCAGATAGTTATTTTTTTTAACAATACACCATTTTATGGCGATATTTCTGCACCTAACGAAACGTATAAATATTGCCTTAAAAACTGCAAGATTGAGTATAAATTCTAAGCTGTGTACTCATTTAAAATGTGAAACAGAGGGAAAAGTCTGCCATGCTCTGGGGATTTCGAGCTATGGAAAAAGCGACTCCCCCTGGGTGCTGTTGTGTTACCACAAGCGCTCGCCATTGGTTAGCCACTGATCAGATGGTATAGTTGCTCTCGGTCCCACATTGGCACCTCGCCACCCCCCTTCGGCTAAAACCAAATCTCCGATAAAGTAATGGCAAAACCACTTGGACTATAAAACACAACAAATCATAACACTCGGACAATAGGCCTGGCTGTCCAATGAGTTCCTATTTTGTAAACTCAACTTTTCCCGTGTCTCTCCCCGGAGGACAGGACTCCTTCTTGGGTCAGATACCGCTTTATTCCTCTGGATACACCGACCCCTTAAGACACTATCCAAGTGGCACATACGGAGCTTCCAATGTCCAAGATAAGGTTTACCCTTCCTCCTATTACCAGCAAGGTACGGGAGTTTACGGTCGGACTACAGCCGGCGCCACCGACTACACAAGTAGTTTTTACCGAGATGCTGAGCGCTCTTGTACGCTTGGGGGTCTGGACGAGCATCCGCTTGTGTTAACCCAGGAGCAGTGCAAGACGGACTGCTCGGAACAAAACGCAGACAGATACCCGGGCAGCGATGACAAGTTGTGCACTCCAGTTTACCCCTGGATGCAACGAATGAACTCTTGTAACGGTAAGTTAAAACCGTGGCTACCTTTAAACATAGGCTAGATCATATTTTTTCCAACATGTTATGATCGTCAACCCCAAGTGGTTTACAGTATAAACATATTTTGTACAAAGAATACATTTTGTGGCGTCTACCGCGTCCTAATTTATTTTGAAATGTTCTGTATCTTCGAACTAGTATCTTTAACTAAATAGTGTACACATCTTGAAGATGTCAGTAGGATGTAGTTTATATCCTACTTTTTAATTTATTCTTGAAATATTATTAACAATTTCCGAATTTGTTTAAATGTGGATTATGATCTGAGCATGTGAGGCAATGTGGAATACAGTCCATAAGGTTTGACCATATGTTTACATAAGGAGTATTATCTTTCTCCCGTTTTTGACAGGGCCCTCGGGTCACACTGGCCGCAGGGGTCGTCAGACGTACACGCGCTTTCAGACACTGGAGCTGGAGAAGGAGTTTCATTTCAATCGCTATTTAACCCGTCGACGCAGGATCGAGATCTCTCACGCTCTCTGTCTAACGGAACGCCAGATAAAGATATGGTTCCAGAATCGCAGAATGAAGTGGAAAAAGGAAAACAAAGTCATAAACTCAACCAAATCCGCAGAGGAGGAGGAAGAGGATGGTGACCCGAAGAAGGAATAAAAAGATGAACTGATAGATCATTCTAAGAGAATGAGTAATTCCATAATTTAATTTACAATGTGCGTGATGTGACCTAAGTACAAAATCCTATTACCAGTTTAAGAAAAGCTAGGCCTGTCAAAGAAATACGACAAAAGGCTCTCACGACAGAACATTTACAATGCTAGAACATTTGGCTTTCTTGTAGAACTTGTCTTTTGGAATCCAGAGGTTCTTCGCTGGCTTGTGGAAACTACCTAAACTGCCAAGAGCTTATATTTTGTTATTCTGTTTTTATTTTCCTGTGATTGTAGTTTTGTCAATAGTCTAGATATGTTTGGACAGAGTCACTAAATCAGCGCGTGCACATTTTGAACTGTGTTCTTGCCAGTCAGACGACCTAATGAGTTATCTCGCGCACTCCTCGTGAGATGACATTTTGCACCTGTATTTGAAATGTTTTGTATAATTATTATTTATTATTTTGTCATGTGTCCTTGTAGCTACATGTAACTTCGAAATAGCGTGATCTGTGTCAGCAGTCATTTTTTGCCAATAAAAACATGCATTCATACCGAATAGTCACATTGTGTGTTTCAGTGAAGACTTTCTAAACACAAAATCAAGATACAGTGAATAAAGACGACCTACTGGAATAGTACAGATATACACACCCATTCATTGTGTGGCATTTCAGTAAATATCATGGCTAATGTTTTTCGTGGTACTCTGCTGTGTTTTATCATCGTCAGGGATTGTGGTCAGATGAGACTAGTAATATATATAATGGAGGTGGTTATTGTTTAGTACCAAGCACTTTTGGACCATTCCAAAGAATTTGACTCAAACTGATGCTCAGCCACTCAGTGGTTTAAAGTACTCCAACTACTGATGTGATCTTTGTCCTTTTTACGAGCCAACAAACACATAGTATGCAGTATGGCATTAGAGTGTAGCCAATAGTGGTAGTAATACTTACTAGTTAGTAATACTATTTTTTTCCCATATTTTCTTTATCTATAAGGTGTTATAGCCTATATAAGATGTTGGCTCTCAAAACCTATGCTATGTTGGTTCAGACCCACCAATATCAGCCACGTTTATATTTATGGCTATATAAGTGCTTACAACCAGTTTAGAGGTATAATCGTTTTAATAATAGCCTATTTTAATTTTATGGCGCACCGGTGCTGAGCAATAAAAACAACGCATGAAATCTGCAGGTAGGCTATGTTTGAAAGGGAAAAAACCTTTTTGTCCAGTAGGTGACGCTCTCTGCTAACATGGATCACGGCGCGCAGTGGGGAGGCTCCATTGAGTTGAACCTAACGATCATCATTTCGTCATCATTTGTAACCATAGAGCATGAATTACCTCTTGAAGTCATCAGAGAGAATTTACGACTGGTCAACAAAGGCACGTGATTCCTAAACGCACTCCCATATTTGGGCGCATACATGGCAAAAACGAAGTACAGTACATTGCTATAATTCATTATTACATCATAAATCGTACAGCACGGGATTATAACGACCAAGATCTACAAATCAAGAGCTTAAAAATAACCAAATGAGTTCTTATTTTCTAAACTCGTTCGCAGGGCGCTATCCAAATGGCTCCGACTATCAGTTGCTAAATTATGGGACTAACGGTGCTATGAACGCTTCGTACAGGGACACCGCAACCATGCATTCAGGCTCCTTCGGCTATAACTACAATGGAATGGACCTAAGTGTAAATCGCTCAAACGGCAATGGGCACTTCGGGGCTGCTGGAGACAATTCCCGTAGTTTCCAGACCGCGGGCCCGGACACCCGGTACAGACCACCGAGCTGCTCGCTCGCCTCTCCAGATCCCATGCCTTGTGCCAACAACGACACCTTGGATCTGAAGGGATCCTCTACCCCGTCAGACCAGAGCACAGTCACAGGCAACAACCTTAAAAACAGCAGCAGTCTTACCAACAACAGTAGCACACAGTTTGCTGAAATCGAAGAGACCAGCGTGTCCTCCGAACCTGAGGAAAGCGCACACGCTGCCAACCCCACTCCTCGGGCGCAGAAACAAGAATCTATCGCCACATCAACTACAACATCCAGCGATGGGCAAACGCCTCAAATATTCCCTTGGATGCGGAAACTGCACATTAGCCATGGTATATATCTTTCTAAACAATGCTGCTTTGCTATTGATTTGTGTGTTAGTGTTTCTTAGTCGGTTATTGTTGCAAACGGTCTAGATTTATCGAAGGTGTCATAAATCAAGGAAGGGTATAGCCTACTTGTGAACTCGATGTAAGAAAATGAAATTCAGTTAAGAAACCGTGAAACATAAAGCACCTTTGGGGTTTTTTTAGTTATACGGCTTGATATTTAATGGGGAGAAAAGTAAAATACTACCAGAGAAGTAAGTATGTGACAAGCGTGACAACAAAGAGAAAACGGGCATTTCGGGGGTTGGAGCAAGGGGCAGACAAGAAGTAAAGATCCTGAGATTTAATTTTCAGAAACATAGTTAAATTCGAATGCAGTCCATGTTTTCGAGGCTTTATGATGCCTCTTACATGGTGGGACAGTGCATGTAGAAGCGCATTCATGAGTCCGCTTTGTCCGCACAATAAGGTCTAACAGCCGTGTAACATTTGTTGACGGGGAATGTTAAGCTGAATAACGCTCTCTCACGTTGCCTTGTTGTCCTTGCCATGTAGATATGACTGGACCTGACGGAAAACGGGCCCGAACCGCATACACCCGCTACCAGACCCTAGAGCTGGAGAAAGAGTTCCATTTCAATAGGTATCTAACCCGCAGGAGGAGGATAGAGATAGCCCACGCGCTGTGCCTGTCGGAGAGGCAAATTAAGATTTGGTTCCAGAACCGACGGATGAAATGGAAGAAGGACAACAAACTGAAAAGCATGAGTCTCGCTACGGCTGGTAGCGCTTTTCAGAACTGACAGTCGATACGTGGAGTTGAAAATTCCCCCCATGATACTGCAAACTGCCCTGCACTCATCGGCATGTTGTGATCATTAGACGACATACAATTTTCAATGTGGTCCTGATGATGCACAAATAGTGTTGTCGTTAAGTATTCTCATAGCTCTTATGATTTAAAAAACGAAGCCACAATAGCATAAATATTGTCATATATAGTGCAAATGTCATGTGCCAGGTTTATACTTTCGTGCAGTGAGCATGTCCTATGTGAGACATTTAATGTGTGTAACGTATTCACAATTTACCAGTTGTACAGTGTACAGTCTTCCATCTCATTCTACTTTAAAGCTAAAAGAAATGAATAGCAATTAAAATAACTTCTATGGGCCACTGCAAAAAAGCTTGCGTAGGAGCTACAGTGTATGATCCAGTCTCGATGTTTCTGTGGTGTTCAGTGCTATATGCGCATATCCTTCATTTCTTCCAGTCAGAAAATGCCGTATAGGCACAAGCTCTCTTTCCGTCAAATACATTTGTGTAGTAAAATATTTTGCAATGCAGTAATGAACTTGGCCAAAATGTTTCCATTAAGGAATCAAATGTGTTTAAAAAAGTTTCAATGTGACCAATATGTTATTTGTAGGCCTAGTGCGCAAAGTGAATGGTAAATGTTTTGTGATGGCAGAAGTCATGTTTAAAAAGTCATTTTTGGCGATAGGGTCTTTGTATTTGTATCTTATCATTAGTAAAGCTAACTTAGTTTGGTGAAAATAAAGTTTCTTTCAGTCACAAAATGTTTTGAGCTTTGATTCCTCAGCTTCTTAGCGCTTTCTGGTCTGACGCCTTTGTCACTGTATGAAACACACTAAGAGTAACAGAAACAGAGTTTGTTGAGCCCTTGTTGATTTCAGTTTTACTTCATCATTTTGCATGATTCCATGCGCCCATAAAAATATTCCAATGTTGTGGATCAGTTTTGTGTGTGTTTAGTGTAAGTTGTTAACTTGACTCAATGTATGGATTTCTAACATGGACTCGTATATTATTGTACTGTATGCTTTGTAATATGTGGCAAAATTTGATGCATTCATAAAAAAAAATACACAACCATATCTGCCAACAAAACAAACGTTAAACCTGTGGACTTACCTTAAAATGACCATTGTAAAAGACGTGTACTTCTGTCTGAGTTTCTGACTGTTTTCCCTAGTCATATTATACCTTAGCAAAACAACGAGGGTAGTAATGGTCTGGGGCTACCTATTAGCCGTCATAAATGTGTATGACATGCTTGTAACATTTACATGCCCGATGGATAAGGAATTCGCCCTCAAGTCCTCCATATACCCCTCAGTAGCTCTCCAAAGTCACGTGGGGTCCATAAAGTTAGTTTTATGGTTTTGGGGAGTTGACAATGTGCGACATAATTCACATTCTTGAATGTAAGCGACGGTTTAACTGCTTCGACGGGATTCTAAAAGGATGTAGACTGTGAACGTTTCAGTGTCCTTTTGGTCCCCTGACTTGGGCAGTCGAGGAAGTTAAGCTTGGAAATACTGACTGAGCGACAGTGTAAAGGTGTGCACACAACAAATGTGGAACTGACAACTCCAAAGTAAGTGCGTGCTTTTGCTGGTTTGGTTAGTCAGTTGGTTAGTTTGTTCATTTGTGATTTACCTAAATGGCACAAGGGCATGTCTGGTGGGTTACACGTGTCCAGTATTCCTTAGGTCTTGTTCTTAGTACGAAAAATACATACAAGTTGTTAAATAGGCCTAAATTGAAACAACGGATAATAGATAGTATATTGTTTCGGTATCAGTTTGATGAGAATAGCCATGGATTTATTATACCCTGTTTTGTTTTCCTGTTATTGTTATTTACCCTCCCAAATGAATGGCAAATCTGGATGTATAGACATTGCAGAATGAGACGCATGCAGCCTGCCTGTGTAGTGAAGGCGCGTATACCAGAACTCAGTTGAGCTACTTTGGAACTCGATATTAATGTTGTTGCTGTGTAAGAAATTGGGTGGGGCATAACACAGGGTGTGACTGGTGCATTTGTTGACCTTAACTAACCATAGGCCAATCCAACCCACGTACTCTCTTTGGATAACCACAGACTACCAATTTTACATATTTTTTTTCTTTGACTTGAAGGTGAGTGACAATCAACATAAATGCACGCGTTTCTAGAGTAAGAAATTGAACCTATGTATGGTATTATATTTAAAGTAGCAGTAGTAGTATGTTTCAGTGATGTTTAACCCTTCTCACCAGCCCACACTTTCAAGCTTTGGTGATCTCACTTAACTCTTTGCATTGATTATGCGTGATGCTTTATGTAGAACATTTTGCGCAATTTTGGGAACATGTATGACAAGAATAGTGCGACCATAGAATGTGGAACAGTAAAGGTAAACACCCAGGATATATTTACGGGAGTTAATTTTAGGTCGAAAAGTAATCCTATGTTTCTAGTTTGTGCGTTTGGCGCACTTATATCAAGACGTATGGCAAACAAAAACCCAACTTACGTATATATAGCACGTACGTGGTGGAGTCACTTCCACAATTCATAACTATTAAAGTGCTATTTTACCAGCATAATGTGTTTTGCATATTGATAGGGGTAATCTGTGCGCGAGGCTCATCAATTATTCATAGGAGCGGGATCAGCGCGAGGTCAGGAGACGGGTGCAGTGCACATGCCTGCTCAGCGCAGCCGTGGCACCTCGCGACACTGCACACACAACCAAACCGAGACCAAGACGTCGAAGTCAGGAAGAGAGCTGGGTTGACTTTTTCGCTGATGTCTCACCCTAGATTTCGAGTGGTTAGTATTCTAACTTGTAGAAAGCTATTCATTTCCAAACAATATTATTTTCATTATTCTATAGAGGTTATTCAGCAGGCCCAGAGCAGAGAGGGGGATTAAATATGCTACGGTTCATGTCTGTGTTATCGTTGCTCTATGGATAATTATTAACACGTAGAGAAATGTCCTAGTATACAACACAGGGTCTATACCTTCGAATAATTTGGCAGTTCTTTACCTACAAAATTAAAATATATTTTATTCGTGAGGACAAGTTATGCTATAAATCACGCCTACAGTAGGCTATAGATGTTTAAATGGACGGCATATTTTAACAATGACATAAAACCTACCTACATGTGTCGTCGACAAAAATTGTCTTTCACAATTGCATTCTTACTCTTCGTTTTGCATCATATAGCCTACGTTCAGATGACGTCCAGAAATATATCTTACATTCTTAAAAGCACAATTCATTCTAATCTACAGATAATGATTCAGAAAAACAAATGGCGTGCGCGATTATTATTATTATTTTAAATACGCACATCTCAATATTTTCTTGCCCTTGTAGTTGAACTGAATGATAAGATGAGAAAGTAAAGCTTTGCAGTCTCATTTGACAGTCCTACCGCCAAGTCCGGAAGAATGATGCAACGCTATGCGCCGCCAGCAGAGCCCGCCTCAGACCAACTTCATCGCTGTCGCCCATGCATGCCTTCAGCCGTATAGTCTGTTAGCTGTTTAAACTCTCATCAACGCATTTCCAGTTTAAGTTAATAAAGCATTTTAAACACAAATTTTAACTGGCACTGTTGAGGTAATGCATAACTTTTCTGTTTTGTATAACCCTTGGTCGGTGTCCAAACATGTATATGTAATTGAGGGTGCACTGAGTCTACCTCCGAAGAGATTAAAAAAAATGAAGAGGGATAATATACGAGTGGTCAAATTTTCTGGAGGCACAAATGAAAAGGTTTTTGTTCAAGTCAATATTTCACTCATATAGGCTAGTTCTTTAGCATTGTGATGGGTGCTTTCTCGCCTTCCAGTCGGGTTCATTTGGAGGTCACAGAATTTAGATGTCATTGTGAAATTGTCGACTGCTTGGCAAATGATGGTAAACAATAGGCCTACCGTATCTGAAAAAGTGCCATTTAATTTAGTTCATTTTGGAGTTAGAATGTTGTATGTAAAAACTGATTACTTTATAAATGCATAGCCCTGCGAGATATTTAAATAAACTGCATGATAATGTTCCAATGCAATGAGTTGCAGCATGGTGCTAATTTTTTGTTTTTGTGATACCTTGGTTGCTTTGCTTACTTGCTCTGCACCAACCATCGAGGAAGCAGGCAGTATAGTTCAGAAGTTGTTGAGGGTGCGTGCAAGGGGTGAATCAGAGGTCACGCATAGCATTGTCCAGCCATGGTAGTATTTAGCCTATCCGGTCGAGTGGCTTAAACAGAGGGCCAATACCCACATACAATGCCCAAAATTGCAACACTGCCCATAGTACTTTATTTGCCAAATAGCCTAAATGGCTATAATTATATGCCCGTAACGAGGCTAGTCGTTTTTAAAGGTTTGAATGCAACAACATTTTGGTGTCTCTGTAAACTCAGGTAAAGCAGTACGAATCAAATGTCAAAATGGCTCCAACAGAATCGATTTAAGAACATGGATTGTGTTAAACATACATCCAGGAGGAAGGGGGGGGGGGGGGAGGGGGGGTGTAAAGTAAATCTGGTGATGTGGAGGTCCAGTGCATCTGGTAGCACAAACATTCCACATTAAAATCACTGAACCAGGAAATGTCAAAAGAGACAGCAGGAAAACAAGGTTCCCCGAGATACCCGTCATCTATATATACCCTGTAGATCCGAATTTGTGTGAGCCATTAAACAATCGCAAATTCGTGTCTTGGGGAGTATGTAGTTGATACAAACGCGACGCGGATGAAACTGCACATTCTTTCCATTTTGAGAAGTAGGTCACAGACCAAAGTGTCCATGTACTATCCAAGAATAATGCCTATACAGAATTCATGTTTTTGATTGCATCAATTCTCGATGGGTGTCTGAAGTTGTGTTCTCTTGGTAAAGCACATATCTTGAAGAACTTGAAGCACACTGGCCTAAAACGGCACTATAGACTTATATTGGCCGTATTTTGGCAATATTGGAATTAATCGTGGTGACAACATGCCTTACCCGGACCAATCAAACATTTAACTTCTCGTGAATAACGTACGCAATTAAATAGGCTACCATACTAGCTCGTGAGATTATTTACTGAAGACGTTACTTTGTTAGGCCCTACATAGCTACACAACGAGGGTGGAAATTAACGTTGCAAAATGAGAACCCTCACCAGCCACTGACAAATAAATGGTTAAATCCACCAGCTACTCAATAATAAATTATTATTTTATGTCCGAAATCTCCCAGCCTCTTTCATATTTCACCAGCATGGCTGGTGCAAATTAACATCCCTGCTACACAATGAGGAAGCAGTCCGAAGTTGGATGGGGTATGGTCCCAGTCCCAAGAAGAACAACTGACGGAATATTTCAATAGGTATCGAAGACACCATTAACGTTGCTGTCTGTGAATGCAGTTGGTAGACCTAAATGGTCAAACTATGCCTGTTGAGGACTGTAAGTTGATTTGCAACATCTGACTAAGCAAGACATGTGTAGGCTATTGCACTATGGTTAGAAGGGCGCGTACACCAAGTTATAATTGATGTTAGTGACTTTTACCATGGGGTTGTACCAACAATTAACGCCCTTATTTTCGCTGAGTAGACCTACATAGGTCATTTGTAGACACGTGCTGATGGCCATCGTGTTGTAAATAGTGAAACTAGTCTTCTTTGGCCGCTTGGAATTACTGCGGTTAATGCGGCCATGGCTACACATTTGGAAACACTGAAAATATAAGAACTGAGAGTAAAGATCAGTATCTACTCAACTCCCCTATGAGGAAAGTCAAAATCTCCATGGTAAATTAGAGTAAGACCGCACTGTGGAAGTGACATCCACAGTAGGGGAGAACGGGGTTGGTTGTCACACTCCTCATATCTCGCCCACTAAAGGGCGCTGATCAACGTCGCTGACATAGAAATGTTCAGAATTAGTGTTAGGGGTCATCTACATTGACAGTTCAATTGTTTGACACAAGTCAATATTAAGGTTTTTCATGTCAAAATGTAAATTTTCAGAACTTCAGGTTTTTTTTTCTAGTTTTGTAACTAATGGGTTGACTTTAGAAAAACTTTTACCATTAAAAAGTATAAAGACAGAGCTATATTTTCAATATGTTTCTTCTTAGTTATGCTACAACATGTGGCTGCTAGCGTCACTGCTAGCATACAAAGTCAGTTGGGGATGGTTGTCACACTCTGGGGTTGTCTGTCACATGTGCCACCAATGGCCATATATGTATTCACTCTCTGACACACACACACACACACACACACAAACGCACAACCAACCCCATAGTGTCAATGTCTATTTGGCAGCCCATATCTTTTGAACACAATGAATGGCGATTTACGACCCTCCAGTCCTACCTGACACTGTAAGCTTACATTATACATTGAAAGGGAATCTATTCATAACAACGTTTTTGAGGGATACAAATGAAAGCAAAAAATGTGACAACCAACCCCGGTCTCCCCTATCTTTTGAGTAAGGTGTGGATATAGTGAGAATTTGTGGAGTTTGTGTCTTCACTCTCATGTTCAATATTCTGTCACTTTAGCACATGAATGGCACAGAAAGTCGGCAAAGGCCTCTGAACACCTGGCGTGTCGTTGAAGCTAGCCAAATAAAATCTTGGCTCTGTTGGGTTGGGTCATATACAAACACTTAAGAAGCAGTTAGGGGCTCTATGTGTTATAGTAATGACAGTTAATTACACAAACACGACTTTCTCGACCAACCACAAAAAGGTGTCGAATAGCCCTTGTAAATCACACCGGTTTAATGGCCAATGATTTATGCTGGAGTATAAGCATAACTAAAATACTTCACAATTTTGATAGGGTCACAATTGCCCTTTTACCTACAGTAGACAGCTATACATTTCTTTCGTTTAATAGTTAAATAATTTCCATGATCCCATCTTGTGTAATAGCATGTTCAACAGAGATCTTCATACCACATTCACCAAATACAACTTGACTTTATACGTGTCAAAAGTTTTAACAGAGATCAGTTATATCCTTGTTTTGTTTGACTTCATGGTACTCTTGAAGAAGGTTGAAAGACCGCACCACGCGGTGGAAGTTTGAGGCAAGTTTTTAGAAACAAGGAGGGCACTATACAGAAAAATCATTAATCACTCCGATTCATTAAAATTCTTCTGTTCTATTGTCATGCAGCAACAGATGTGGACGGACTCTGGCCACAAGGAAATCGTGCAAGGCTACTTCGTTTTTCCTCTATATTCTTCAACCCATATTCCTGGATAACATGAATCACTCGAGGATAAAGGAGTTGTCAGCACAAAGGTAATTCTTTATAAAATTAATATTTTATAAAGGCACCAGATTTTATAATGTCAGTGATGGAGGACATTTAGACTACTAGTTTTTTGGTGAGATATGGCGCGAAGCTTACGCACAACGCAGAATTAACCCATTTCACAATGAAATGAAGTGTGGTTTGTGACTGCAGCATTTGAGACGATTTAAGTTCAAATATACCAGGACCACTAAATCACCACAGTGCTTGCGGACACTATGTAAACAGATATTGAGGTGTGTGTGTGTGTGTGCGTGTTTGATAAATCGAACTTCTACATTTTCCCCCTACAGATGCAGTGTCGAAGTTAAAATGTTTGTGTTAGATGACGTGTCATGTTCCAACAGAAATTCTGTAATTTCCTTGCATTTGGCATATGAAATGCCTGTTAAGAACTCTCCTCACAAGTTCCCTGTAATCAAACACATGTAGGTCTAGCTCGACCTGAATTTGAAATCACATGGTCTCTCTAGTTGTTAAATGAAATGGTGAGTATAAAGAAATGGAAGAGTTAGGCCTATAATCATATTGTTTGTTTTCTGTATGTAAATGTTAATCAAACCATTCATTTTAGACAGATTTGCTTAGGTACATTTTAATATTAACTGTATTATGTACTGTTGAATGTACATAGGCTAACTGCCGTTAGGGCCCGATTCAGGAGTCAGTGATGTGGCATTCTGCTTTTTCTCCATTGCTGCAAAGCGAAAGTCCCTCCATCCCCCGCGCGATCACGTGTTTCATTAAATAATTGATGCAGAGGTTGCAGAATAGATATGTAGGCTATTCGTTAGGAAATGCTCCGACCCGGTTTTCCTGCCTGTGACGGGTTATTATGGTCGTCTCTTTCGGGGACAAAATATCCAGACAAAGCGTAGAAAAACGAAGGAAAGGGACACTGGCAAGGTTGTAATAAACCTGCGGGGGAATCACCGCACACACACCAGATACAACACTGTAAGTATACTCTCCTCGCGGTGCACATGAATTATGTCACAGTTAATGTATCAAGTCGACCATTTTGCACTGCCTGCAGGGCTTCCTTGTTTAAAACAGTTATAAAGAGAGTTCGTCTACTACTTAACAGGCAATTGTAGAAGTAGTGGTATGTTTTGTGTTTAGTAGCTTGTCGATGTGATGTATTGTGATGCGTGAACGGGTGTCTGAAGCTATGTGAAGAAGCTGCTACTATTAGATGTTTGTGAGGGAAGCATGTTGTTTATGGCTGGAGGCGGGAGAAGTCATTTTTCAAGATGATGATTTACAAGGGATAACCGCATTCAACACCACTTTTAAGCCAATTGATTTGAATAGAAATATATTCGTTACGGCCAATTTCAGTCGCGTTGTAACATTTACATCTCATCGAAGGAAAATCCACAGTTTACCCATGAAGATTTTTGTGTAGTTGGTTAATCAGTGACTGCGATTCATTATTAGCCTATATGTGCAAGTCGTTTGGCTACACGAGTTACAACCTCATTTGAGAAACTAAATGAACGAATTTAAGGTTGAGCATGTGGTTTCACTGGCATATCCTTTGCCAGGAGTTTATGGTTCTATCTATTCTGATCTATTTCTTTTGGAATTGTTATTAATGACAACTATTTTGGTTAATTTATATGTACAACAGCACACGAATTTATAAATAAGTTAGCCTTCTACAGAAGCATCCAATTTGACTGTTGTTGTATATCCTTAAACCCTACGAATTGAATCCTACAAATTGACAGTTAATACCTTTTTAGAAATATTTTTGCTGAAAAAAGCAGCACCTTCACAGGCCCATTTTTCCACATTTGAACCAACGCTGGTGGCTTAAATATATTACCCATTCCCTTTTGTGATTAAAAATTAACTTTTCTTTTAAATGAGAAACAGCAGAACGCCTTAGCATGCATGGCGATAAACATGAGGGATCAAAGCCCTGCAGCCCAATAGAGCAATTGATTCAAAACAAGCAGGGACCGGCGGTGCCCTTTCATGTGGGCCTCTAATGATTTGAAGCATCATGCACGAATACCCAAAGGCAGATGGAAAACACCTTACATCTGCGGTGTTGCATATTACCCTGCACATGGGTGCAGGGCACTTTGAAAAACAGGTTGTGTGGGTTGTCGTGCAAGGATATCTCAGTGAAATCTGATAGTTGTAGCCAACCTTGAAAAGATGTCCTGCATTGCCTGCATTATGGCCGGCGTGTCTGCATCGAGGGACACAGAAGCTAAAAAAATGAGGTGTGCGACTTAACTACTGCACCATAAGTAGCCTACATTTATTTCTCTCGGTTTACCTCTCGGGGCCTGCTCCTCTGGGTCACGTGACATCTTTCTGCTCGTGACGAAAAGTGAATGGAGAGGTGTGACCGGCATGGCTAGTTGGGTGACACATATGCGCGTGCCATATAGTTCTTGGAATGGAGGCCCTAGATTTCCTGCATGGTTATATCGGACAGAGCTTTTCCCTGAATCTTTGGACTTGGTTCATAACGCCAATAGCTGCCTTACAGCATCCATAGTATTTGATTTTTTGTTCTGATTCACTGCTCAATTAGTATCGATTGCTTACGCTTAGATTTTCAGTGCCGTCAGCCTTTTAACAAGTAACACTCCTCAGCTCTCTTACAAAGCTGACCTGTCTCTGGTCAAAGTGATTCGGAGATGCTGTTTTTGCCAGCGTCAGACCATGCCCGTTGTTCATTGGTTGTTCATCTTCGCTTGGATGTGGTTGGACATTTTGCCTCTTCATCTGTTTACGGATGAATACATTTGCATGTGCACACATTTGTCAGTAAACGCATGTGACATGTAGGATTTAATGTTGTGGCCTTTCAGGCCAAATACGTTTTCTGTCGACTGACTTAATCGTTTTGTCACTTTGTAGGTCATGTAAGTTATTTAGAAGCAGCATATTTTAGTTGACGTATTTCATCTTACAACAATAAGACTAACTCGGCAGAAGTCCACAAGATGAAATATTCAGTAAGCTCGAGCACGTGTGTTGACTGCCATGGTCTGTGTTCGAATTATGAATTTCATTCTTATGTCACCCTTGATTTTAGGTTCTTCATACCAAGGAGGCTACGTGGATCAGAAAGCTTCAGAGTTGATTTCACCACTCTTCTTTTTGGTAAGCTAAGTCAAGTGAAAGAGTTTCACAGCAGTCAGTTTATGATAGAGCCTAATAGCATTTAATAAGGGAATAAAAGTTTTAGGAAGTGTTGAGGAAACTGGAAAAAAAAACTACTTCGCTTCAGCACCTCAGGACTTTCTTGACAATGATGGATTGATGTAGACTTGGATAACACTGTTTTAAACGTCCTCTATCACAAGACGAATTCTCAGTCTTCACAGTTAAAAATTAACTGAGGAAAATGGGCTGATTATTGAGATAAAGAAAATGCCTGCATGTGAATTTATTCTCAGACGTGAAATACTCCAGAGGGAATAGCCTATCAGTGAAAGCTGCGTCTGTTAACCTCGAAGAAGTGATTCAGGCTGCTAAGATGCTAACCTTGTATCCATGACCATTGGCACTAAAGGATCCATGAATTCTGCAGCAAGAATGCATGGGCTGTTTTACTTTCTTGCGCTAATGCAAGGAAGCTTTGTTGTGTTATTTTGTGAAAATAGGAACGCATGGTAGGCTATCAACACTTAATATTTTTCTATGAGTGGAGGCGAGCTGTCGCTTATTGATGGCTAGAGGCAAATACATCTGGCATTAGGTATTCTCCCTTTCAAGCTGCAAGGTAAGTTGCGTTAAAAGATTGTTAATAGTGGATAAGATCTATATGGTGATTTGTCAATGACTTAAACAGATGGTTTCGTGTGAATTCTGTTTGCCTGTGCTGTCGACTAGTCTTGTTTTAAGCATATCGCTGGAATGGAATTTAAGTCATTTGCTTCTATGATATGACTGCTGCACACAATAGCCGTCCTTTGTACAATCGCCGTGTCTGGTCAGTACAGAAGCCTTATATTTTGGTTTTTATTTTCAGCAATGACTCTGAAAACACAATTCGTTTTGTCAGTTGCTAAATACGTGCCATTGGTTTGGTATCGTTGTTTTTCAGTCAGAGAGAGCATTTATATTCGCAGCATTTGTTCTTGATGAATATTTATAATGTCTTCGTCTATAAAGTGAATTCTTTACCAGATGAGTTGACGTATATCATGTTTGTGGTACTGGAAATGTTTCAAATGTAGTAACCGTGCATTTATGTAGGCCTAGTTCATATTCAAGGGTGTTGTAAGTCTTAGTCTTTGATTTTAAGTTACTATTTTTATATAAAAACCAAACACTGCACAGGCCTATATATTTATTACATTGAAGACATGAGTCCAACTCCTGTTATTTATCCTGGTTTCTGGCCATTTTTGTATTATGCTTATGAGGTAAAGACTTTAGAGATCAGGTACGAAGATAATATGTGTTAATCGTAAATCTTTTGTATCACGTAGGTGTTTCCTAAAATGTAAGCACAACATATAACAACTGCTGATAATTCCCTGTCGTGTTTAAAAATGAAACAAATTGCCAATAATATTTGATTTAAAAAATATTAACAAACCCTAGTAATCCTGAACATTTTCATAATTTTTATTGCTTATTGACATCCAGAAGAAGGTCCCAAGTCTTGTATAGCTATACATCAAGTGCTTTTAACTGTTGTGTAGCCTATTGTAAACATGTAAGGTGAGGCCAGGGAATTGTGAAAATACGCAGCCAAACACTTGCGTAAACTAATATGTTACTTCTGAATTACAAAAAAAAAATCTACAGCAAATATGGGTCAAAAGATTGGGTCTGTTTGTTGTGTTGAAAGAGCATTTGGTCTTGGTATGTGTCGCTGCATCTGCAAGTCCTCCAAGAAAGGCGCCATTCATGTCAGGCGTCTTTTCAGTGGCGAAGATGGATTTATGTCTGCTTTCTCATTCTCTGGTTCTTTTAACCTTTCAGGTCATCCTCCAAGAGGCCTTTGCTACGGGACTGTCACGTGACTTCTGGTGTCGATGTGTCCTCAGAGGGTCTAGTCGTCCGGGCCCCCTCAGCCGATGAGAACATCTCTGGAGATGCAGGACACGGCACTCGCTGTCGACTCTCAGGGATTTGAAGCATACCCACTCCAGGGACTTGGCTTTCATGACATGCCTCCCGGTTTCCAAGCCTCGGCACAGTCGGAGAGAACCGATTGCACATTGCAGTGTTTTGACAACTGCGCCCCTTACCAGCGCGGGGAACCTGGGGTGCAGAACATGGGCTGCTTGAGCGTTTGCCCGCCAGTTGGACTGCTTCAAAGCTCTGCTGCTATTTCGACCCCAGGGTTGGGCAGCTCCTCGCTACAAGCCGGGGTCGAGGAGGAAAGAAATAGGATTTCGTCCTCCTTTCATAACAAGCCCGCTAACCGCAATCACATCTTTCCCTGGATGAAAGAGTCCAGGCAAAACTCCAAAATAAAACGCAGCCCCCCTTCCGCACATACAGTTAATGGTGCGTGCAGTCATGTGACTTATGATTTATTGCAGTTAATGACCGTTGACACATTTAGAAGATCAGTAGCATTGATTGCATAAGTAAACCCTATCATTATAAATTAATTATACCGAGAGTCCAGTTTGTTTTTAACATTAATAGGGCTGAAATATGTTTGGGTTTTGTGTGATCTCTGTGGCCAGGCATCCTGTAGTAGTATGTAGTATGTACTCTGGTACATTAAGGATTGACAGCTTGGGATGCTAATGTAATAAATTCTAGCATCTGGAGCTCCTGTGTATTCAGTTTTTAAACTGTTTGAACCGCTTAGGGGTGTAGAGAGGCATGTCCTTGACCATGATTTTTTTTATTAAAGGGCGCATTCAATTTGATATTGGCATTAATAATATTGCTATGCTCTTTTATGTCCTACTTAGATGAAAGCGTGAGCGGCGACGGGAAAAGCAACGTGGCTCCATCTGCGTCCAAAAGGGCTCGCACTGCCTACACCAGTGCTCAACTCGTCGAGCTGGAAAAGGAGTTCCACTTCAACCGTTACCTCTGCCGCCCGCGGCGAGTCGAGATGGCTAACCTGCTCAACCTTACCGAGAGACAGATTAAGATATGGTTCCAGAACCGACGGATGAAATACAAAAAAGACGAAAAGTTTAAAGGGATTTCCGTGTCGTCATCCTCAGAGTCTTCGCCCAGTGGAAGCCCCACTCTGTGTCTGAGAGCAAGCTCGATTAATTCTTTTTCTTCATCTTGTCAAAGTGATGATAAGCTTTTGGCATCCTTTAACAAGTCCCAGTATGCTCCTTATGGTGTACTCCCCACATACGCAAATACTCTAAATTCTATTTGTTCCTCTTCACAAAAATACTTCAATTCGACCCAGTATGACCATCACGGCCCTTCTAATTGCAATTATATGACTCCCAGAGTTCAGGAAAACCCCGGGTTTGTGGGAGAGAGCTATGACGGTCCAGAACCTGTATACAGACTCAATCACCTGTCACAGATAGAGTGTCGTGACCTCGATGGCTCAATGCAAGTAGCAGCCAGCCCACAATACGACCTCTGCGAATCAGACGTGCCCTACATACAGCAAACACAATACTCACCTCACCATTCTCAGGACGCACATCTTCAGGCAGATAGATTGACACATTTGTAGTTGCCATTGTCAATATCGACGCTTATCTTCAGGGGTAAAAAAGAAGCATGCACACGATAACATGGAACCGACAATAAGCTACTTTATTTATTTTAACACTTGTGTCAGAAAATATGTGGGGGATTTTGTTGTAACTAAATTGTATTTTAATGTGTATTTATTGTTATTTCACTTGAATCTGTGGTATTTATTTCATTTAGAAGGTATGTCTCGATGTAGGCTTGCCTACATTAATATGCTAAAAGTGCAATGGTTTGATGACAAAGAACATTTTGTGTAGACTTGCAACATACATTTTATCTGCAATCTATGAGTAATGTGTGTTTTCTGGTAGATTAATTAAAATAAAAGTCGTATGTTTTTTTGTCAAACTGATGTGTCGTTATACGTTTTGATTGACTATTTATTTGTGAAATTATTACACATATGCTTATAAAAATTCACAAAGGTTAAACTAAACTGAAATTTGGCAATGTTCTTTATCGACGCTAGTTTATTTTGTAGAATGAAAGCGATGATACTTCATCAAGAGGCCCTTTTGTGCAGAACAGGCGGAGTTTCTCAAGAACCAGATGTCACTTGGCTTTTAAAGGTTAGATTGATCACTGCCATTATTTGACGATTTCAGCCCTGAAACCTATAGCCAAACAGTTGGTCTTGCGACCAACAAGCAAGTTTAGCTTATCGAATAATCGTTGACCCTATTTAGCAAAAGCATTTGTGCACACACTAGTAATTAAAATAATAATAGTAAATAATATTAATGTAGGCATGGAAGTGAGATACAGCATATAGCCAACTCTAGACTGAATGTAAAGGCTTAATAGATAAGCTGCGTATTAAAGATCTGCTTAACAGACGACTATATTTAAGACAACCCTGAATATCATTTAACCGAATCATATAAATTGTTCGAATAGCTTTATTGTTAGGCCCTATATCAACTATAAGTAAAGTTCAAAAGGGCCGGCTACTGGTATTTGAAGGAATAACCATTTGAATAGTAACGACCAGTAACAACTGCAAAACAGTAACTTAGTTTATGTAACCTTGTTCTCAGATGCGTCGGTGCAAAAAAAAAAGTTGAAAAGGATATACAATGTTGCACCACCAGTCTAGAAGAAGAAAATCGTGTAATGAAATTGTAAGCTTTTAAAAACGAATCTCTGGTCAACATTGTGCGTAGGTTAATAATTTCCACAGGTAATTGGACAAACAGATGGTCTAAATCTGTTCCAATCCTACTACGTAGCCTACTGTATTTTACAGCCTATAAGACTTTAAAAATGTCAACTGATTTTAACAGTCAAACAAGTATTTCCATGATGGTTCATTCCGAGAGTTCTACACCTTGTAAACTAGGTCATTGTTCTCTTGACTTCACACTCCTGTTGTCATTCATGCCCCTCCTCAAACGTTTGCAGTTTACCTGTAGGCCTAAACGTTGCGTTTGAAACCGACTGGCTATTTTAGTGTAAGTGGTGGTCGTATTTCTATTACTCTAATGATTATTATCGTTAACCTCACCAAAGTTATAATTATTTGACACATACATGTGTATATTAGATTGATGGACGTTTCTGACAGAAGTGTTTTGTTATGCAAATAGGAGGGGTTTGATAGACGACTGCAACGCCCTGGCAAACTTCTGTAGGTCTCATCCTATTGGTGCTGAGCAGGTCACATGATGTGTCACTAAGGTGATATGAGCTTGGAAGGAACTTTTCAGCTTTGACATACGGCCCAGAGGTTGTAGGGCACGCGGAACAACTATTAACGAGGACTTGATCTGTTGCCATCAATTTCTGCCTAAACCAACAGAAGAATGAACTCCTACCTTGATTATACGATTTACAACCGCGGAACAAACGCCCTCGGCTCCAGGGTTGGATGCCATCCAATGGATCAGGGGTGCATGCCCTCTTTATCTCCAAGCTCGTGCGCAACTGGGGATAGTTACAGCCCGGACGGACGGCTTGTCTTAGGTGCCAACTCTGCCTCGGCGCTACATCAGCACCAAGGCCCGAGCTTCTCGCATCACCAGCATGCGCCGCACCACGTAAACCTTGATCTTCAGGTTGTTTCGAGTGGTAACACTGCTTATGGCGCCCAGGTTTGCCCCAGCGTAGACTATGGACATCATCAGTACGTGCTAGGCCAGGAACAGGAGCTGATGTTCCCCACATCTGGATTCTCTGTCCCGAGCATGGGGGCTAATGTCGGCTCTTACGCACAGACAGCCCCTGGGTCAGTGCCTAATGGCCAGTATCAGACACCTCGCTGTGGAGAGCAGGACACGTCGCAGGGATACACCGGCATTTACTCCAAATATTCACCTACCCAAAACAATGACAGTGATCTGAATGGTAACCTGGAAACACAAACTCAGTTCGGGAAGACATTCGACTGGATGAAAGTTAAAAGAAACCCACCAAAAACAGGTAAAGTAGCCTATAACCTAACCTAAATTCCTGAATTATATTAGCCTACTTCTTATGTGACTGAAAAGCACCGGTGCTGTTTGTCATTGTATCGCTAAAGTAATTTTGAGTTGGTAGGCTAACTTTATTGATTTTTCTCTCTTCCACAGTTAAAGTTACTGATTACGGGATCCACGGACAACAGAACATCATCCGTACCAACTTTACCACTAAACAACTGACCGAGCTGGAGAAGGAATTTCACTTCAACAAGTACCTCACGAGAGCTCGCAGGGTTGAAGTGGCTGCCTCTCTGGATCTGAACGAAACTCAAGTTAAAATCTGGTTTCAGAACAGGAGAATGAAGCAGAAGAAACGAGAGAAAGAAAGTAGGCCTTCTGTCCCTGTTGCGAAAAGGGGCTCTCTCAGCGACACAGGAAACAACTCGGATAACTCAGCCACTTCGTCACCAAGTGGGTCACCAAGCTCGGATACACCACTTCTAAGCTAAACTAAGAAAAAAGAACCTTTACTCTAACTTCACTGAAGTTAAACCATCTGACTTTTGACGTGTAGGAGTCTGTCCTACAGGAGAGAAAACGGGTTGTATAAGTGCACATTTGTAAGATTCACTTTGGTGTCTGAAATTGTGAAAATTGGGAGGCTCCCATTGATGCATAGTACAAATTGCACATTATGTTTACCATGTAACTTTGTGCTGTTTACTGGGTTGCTGTCTGTACACTGTTACACTGTTTGAGGTATCTTGTTACTGTTCGAGATGTATGCAATGCTCAGTGAGACAGTTTGCACTACATACTGTATTTAGGTTGTGTGTGTGTGTGTGTGTGTGTGTGTGTGTGCATGCTTGTAAGAATCAGATGAAGTGAATGTTATTGAAAGTTTGTATAATCATCCACATGTTCCAGTGCCTGAACATTAAAATGAAATTTATGGAAACAAAATACTTAAAGTAAATAAATTGCTTATTATTTTTAAAACGGTGCTGTCTTTCATTCCTTTACTCTACCCACAAAGCAGTACTTTGAGACCCAAGAAGTGAGGCAATTTCATGGACTCAATTTTCATTTACAAAGCAGAGGGGGATCATTTCCATTGCTATGGGACACTTGTGCATAGAGTTGTACCCTCATTTGAATCCACTCCGCCACTCGGGATGGAGTGACACGTGGAATGTTGCAGTGCACTCTGGGTGGCTTCCTCTGACCTTTTCACCTCCGAGAGCCTCCAGGCTTTCTAAACATGTAAACACACTCATGACAGGCCAGTCTCACACCACCTGACTAGATTTACTGCTCTCTCTGTCTCTCTCTTTCTGTCCCTCTCTCTCTTGCTCTCTCTCTATCTTTCCACCTCTTTTTCTCTTTATCTCCCCCCTCTCTATTTCTCTCTCTATCTTTCCTGTATTTCTCTCTCTTTCTCTCCCCCACTATTTCTCTGTCTCTCCCTCTCCTTAAGCAAACACGATACATGAAAGGGATACTTCACACAGTGGAGATTCACGAGGGTAATAATATATTTTTAACAGCAGTGCTTTAATTTAAAAGTATGTTCTAAGAAAAGTGGTGATTTTTTTTATTCATGTTCTCATTCTGTCTGTTAAAAACCTCCGAAAACATTCTCACAATTTACATTTCTGATTGACTAATCAGTCTAGGCGTTTACGGATCATTTATGTGGTACTTAAGACTTGTAAAAAAAGACCTCAGGGTTTGAGAACATCTGCAAGCAGTGTCCTGAAATGACTGAATTGCATAAACAGACAAAAAAGGCAACAAGTTTACAAAAAACACTTAAGTGCATCATTAGATTTTTTGTGCCTGCTATCTTGTTGTGGCTTAAAAAAAAGACATTGCAGGGGCTTGTCAACCCACTGTCACCCCCACTCTACCTAACCCCCCCAACACACACACACACACACACACACACACACAACACACTGGTTGCTGCTCCTCTGATGGACTGCTTCAATATTTACTCAGGGTGTTGGGTTTGCTCACTTCTTGCCCCAACAGCCCCTGCACCGCACCGTCAGCAGCCTGCCTCTCCTCTCCTCTGCTATCCTCTCCTCTCCGCTGGCCAGGTTCACCCAGAGTTCAGCCAGCCCCAAATTAATTCTCAAAAGCAGCAGATCACTCTGCCAGGGGCGATGGGTGGGTGGGTGGATGGGGATGGTTGTCAGGGGACCTCAGTGAGACAAAGGTCATCTTGGGGTCCTGTACTGCTGTTTTTAAAATACATTACTTCCCAATTTTACTTTTTTTTTTTTAAAGAGAAATGAATAAAATGCTCATACTCTTACACACACACACACTCACATACACACACACACATACCCCACACACATTAATATATTTCTTAGAAGACACGTTAAGTTAATCGGTTTTATCATTCTGACCACATTCTTTATTAGACAATAATTACTATTCGAAGGAGCTCTGTTTTGATATCTGCCATTTTGAATTTTTAGCATGTGTATATATACTGTTATTTTTTTTTATTGATCAAGTTTAAACCTTGTTTATCAATAGTGAGGATTCGGGGAGGTTGTAAGAGATGATATACCATCACCTTTTAAACAAAGCAGTAAACAAAGGTAGCACTAGCAACTACAGTCCTGACCTCTACACATACAATCTCAAACCTTCTCCCCATCCATAAGGCCTCGAACTGTGAGGTATAGGTTCAAGCACTCTCATGGATGCAAACCAGAGGTGAAATTTACTTATAAATTTAATATGAACCTTTACCAGCCACTGACAAATAAATAGTAAAATTTACCAGCCACTCAACAGGGAATTATTAGTTTTGCGTCCAAAGTCTACCAGCCACATTCATATTTGACCAGCATTTGGCTGTTGGCCGGCACGAATTTCCATCCCTAATGCAAATGCTAAAGGGGTTTATTCCTCGGTGCGATGGCCAAGGGCTTTATTCCTGGGTGCGATGGCTTGTCCCTTTTGGGGAGGAGGAGGAGGAGAGGAGAGACAAGCTGAGCGGAGAGCCCCCGTGGAGCCCCCCGAATGAGGAGGTGTCAGGGGCCTGTGGACGACTGTGGAGGCCCTTGCCTTGGCCCAGAGACAGATGTTTCTGGCCGGCAGAGGAGAACACGAGGCATTTCACCACCCTGTCAGCATGTTGCGAAACCTCACACTGGAGAATGCAAAGCAAGCAGAGAGGTGAGGTGAGGGACGGAGGGAGGGAGAGGGGGAGAGAGAGAGAGGGAGAAAGGGATGGAGACCATCCCAGGTGGGTCTGATGGACAAAATTAAATACAGTGCATGGCTGGAGAGAGCAGATGAGAGCAAAGGCAAATTAAAGCTAAGGGATCAATTCCTGCAAAGGTTTGTATGTATTCATTTATTTATTATAAACCATACCATACCCAGAGTATATTAATTACATGCAATACTGTTTTAACAAGTGCCCTGTTTAAAAAAATGGAGGTTACACTTGATTTTACAGTCCCTGTCCCAGTGTATCTACGTCATTAGGTACAGTATAGCAAATGTAACAATACGTGACATTATTTTTTTTACACTGGGGTTAGGGTAAGGATTAAGGTTAGTCTGACATATGTACAGTCTAAGCACAAAAAGTTAGATGTCATTACATGTAGGTACATGTCAAAGGACCTGTAAATAAATAATAACCTGAAAATAAAGTGTTATCAAATGTACAACTGCCCTGTTTTGTTTGAAAAAAAAAAAAAGATTTCATTAGTGTGCATTGATGTGAGGGTTTGGTTTTGCTTGAGGCAGTTCCTGTCTATGAACCTCTTGGTCTGCTGTGACACACTGGCTAATGAATTCTGCTTGACCCCTGAAACAGCAGAGGACATGGAGTGGAGTGGTGCAGTTTTTCCAGTCATCGTTTTAGCCACAGTATCTATCTCAAATCCTCTCCAGTGGCTGATTCAAAGGAGTCAGCCTTAGGGCCAGAGATCTCTGACCTCAGATTTTGTAATTTAAGGAGTCGGTCCTCCCTGTTTAGGTGAGTGGCGTGATACAACCCTTCATGGGTACACTTTATTTTACAGTCCCTGTTACAGTGTATCTACATCGTGAAGTAGAGTGTAACAAAGTAACAGTGTAACAATAAGTGCGTAACAGTGTCACAGTATGTAACATGATGTACTTACACTGTACCATAGGGTTAATGCTAGGGTTAAGATTAGAGTTAGTGTTGGGTATAAATACAGTGTAATTATATAATATTACATGTTGGGACGTGAAGATACACTACAAAAGGAACCATAAAATAAAGTGTTAGGCCTTTCACATGCAGAAAGTATCTTAAACCAAATCAGTAGAGTTTCAGACTGTTAGCTAATTTGTTTGTTTTATTTATTTTTCCCATTTGGGCAAATTTGTTCTCTTGTACTTTTTTAAAGTCTCATTTTGCAGGAGGCAGTGTGACACATCAAAACAAAAAGGGTAAGAACGTCAGACATTTTGGACATCCAGAAAGTGGGTTTGGGACACACATACAGCAGGGGTTGAGATTATACTTGTGGCAAAGTAGAGAAACATATCTGAAACAAGGCCACTTGCAATTTTATTGAAGAACAAAATTTGAATATAATTTTATTGGAGAACAAACCATTACACGATACAAATCATTTTCAGATGTAGTTCTCTAAGATGTTTTCAGGGGGATTTTTTTTCCTTTTGTTTGTGACCCTCCGGTGTCTTCATCCTCCATCTTCAAGGCAGGCAGGCAGGCAGGCAGGCAGGCACCCTCTTTCCCCCTGGGCTCCTGACCGTAAGGCAGGGCACATCTGAAGGAAGTGGTCTGCTCCCCATGCTGGGCATAGTTGTTGCAAGGTCTTTTACAAATCAAATGCTTGGCTTGACTTCCTGGGTCTTGTTCAAGTCCCTCTGAAGCATGTCACTCGGCAGGGGGGACAGCGAGTCAAAGAGACCAAAGGGGCATTGTATACACTATTCATAGATTGAGAGGTGGGGGTATGGTGACCTGCCATTCACCCCCTGACTGTCACTGACACACACACACACACACACACACACACACACACACACACACACACACACACACACACACACACACACGCACGCACACAGCAGTGGGCTGCAGATGTAAGTTTTAGGTCACGCACTGGCCCACCACAGCCCACCATCCTGATGATAGCATCTGAGGCCAGCTCCCTTTAGCAGTGAATTGGTCCCCTTTGGCTTGCATCCACACAATATATGCATGCCCATCCCCCCATCCACTCACACACACACACAGGCACACACACACACTCTCTCTCACACACACATGTACACGCGCACGCACGCACGCACACACAAACAAATACAAACACATGCATGTGCGCACACAGACCATACACACATGCACGCACACACACACACACACACACAAACACGCACACACACACCACACACACCCGCACACACAGCCTTCCTCCTCTCTCCCCCAAGGCTGAGCTGGCTCATCCGTCTACTTCTCTATTAGCTCCATAACTGAGAGGGACAAGTGATTGGGTCGGAGTTTACATCTTAATGCGATCCCTGGGATTGCGTCCAAGAGCCCCCCGCACACACACAGGGCCTGAGGTGCTGCCAGCAAGCCGTCAGTCAGACAGATATTGGCCGTGGCGTTTTGCTGGAAACAAAATGAGGATCGCCGTTCCAGTGTCAGGACGAAGAGAGAGAGAAATGAGGGAAGAGGAGAATCTCGGGACGCTACAGGGGAGCACAGAGGGATGGACGATCGACGAGGCCAGTGGCTCGACTCCCAAGTTGCTGTTTGGGTGGGTGAGGTGTCAGATCCGGCGTCGAATTGACACCACCACCGCTGGCCACCGCCACTTGTTTTTGCTCAACGCTGCTGCCCGCGTGCATAATTTATACGCGTTAGGTGTTACATGTGCCGCCTGGCTTCACGGTGGGTGGGTGGTGGTCTGTGGTGATGGGCATCACTCCATCGCTGGCCATCCGACGCCACATGCCCCCTTCCCAACCCCCCGCACAGCCAATTGTGTGTCTCCGAGAGTGACAAATGCAAGGTGACAGTTCATTTTGCCCGGTGATGCTGTGTCTGTCTCACGGGCTGGCTGGCTGGCTGGCTCCCCAGTTTGTTTCTCCACACACACACACACATACACACACACACACACACACACACATACGCACACACACAGGCACACACATACACATGGAGCGAAGGCTGAGTGTCATGGGAGACAGCTTCAGTTTCTGCTCTCCCCTCCCCCCTCTGTTTTGCTGATGCGCTGTCTCGAAGCACCCCCACGCCCCCCCCCCCTCCCCCCCGCCCCTTCCGTGTTTTATATTCCAATCAGCAGGACAAGCAGAGAGGATGGTGTGCAGTTTCACAGCCTTGGTCACATCCCACACTCCCTCTGATCATTAGCACCGCCGTATGCTCTTCCCCCAACCCTCTCTGCTGCTCTTTCTCTCTCTGTTTCTCTCTCTGTTTCTCTCTCTCTCACTCCCGCCATTTCTCTCTGCTTCTTTCTCTCTGTTTCTCTCTATTTCTCTTTGTCTCTCTCCCTCTCTGTTTTTCTCTCTCTCTTTCTGTTCCTCTCTTTCTCTGCTTTCTTGTAGATCCAGCATCCCATCTTTTCCTCTTTCTCGGCCTCTCTTTGTCACAACGTGACCAGGGTTTCCTTATTCTTTGCCCACCTTATCCGTCTCTCTTTACTACCCTTTCTCTTTGTCCTCCCTCTGTTTCTCTCTCTCCCTCCCTCTCTTTCTCTGCTTCTTTCTCTTTCTCTCTGTTTCCCCCTCCAGTTCGAGCATCCCATCCCATCCCATGTCTCCCTCTTTCTCTGTTCCTCTTTGTCACAACATGACCAAGGCATCCTCGTCCTTCCCGTTCTCCCCCTTCTCTCTCTCTCTCTCTGCACTGCCCTTTTTCTTTACTCTTTCTTTATGTCATTATCGTGTCTGTGCTATCGTTACAGTTTTGCCTTTTCATTCAGCATTTTACAGAAACATCTCCACCAGGTCTGGATTTTCTCATGCGAATCAATAAACAAGAGAAGGTGTATACTGATGCCAAGCTGTCTGTTTCTTACAGGAAGAACCACTGAAAGTCTATGTCATACGAAAAAAAACCCGAATCCTTCACCATAGCAACATGCCTCTCAGAAGGGAGTGATAACAGTCTGTGTAGATCTTTTTTTCCAGAATGAAATGTTTTTTTTATCACTATCAACATTCACTGGTCTGTACTGGACATCAGAGGCATTACTGCAATGACAAAGATGATATCAACATGAGCCAGAACCGGTTACAGAGACAACAAAAGCTTTCTCCTTTAAAGTGAATTTTAACGGTTAATTGCTTTCTGTCTGTAGTTTGGGCCCTAAGTGGATACCTTAGAGGAGAGAACCTGTTTGTCAGCCTCATGTTATTTAGGATTGATTCCTCTGGACACCCCTGACCTGTTTGTGGTTTGGGCGAGGGCATGCATTTATGTGTCAGGAAATCCCTAGAACAAACGACCATGCCTCTTTTTTTCTCCGTAGGAAACTCAAACATTCGCCACAAAGGCCCCCAAGCGCCAGCTCACATATCTTGTTAGTGTTGCTCGTGAATTGTTTCTCAAGTGTTTAAGCAGGAGGAAAATTGCAAACAAGTAGCGGGCCTGGGTTCAAAAGGTCAGTGCTGTCCGATACCCGTGGCTAGGAATGAGCCAGAGGCCTCTACAGTGTGTGTGTGTGTGTGTGTGTGTGTGTGTGTGTGTGTGCTTGTGTGTGTGCTTGTGTGTGTGTCCGTATAGCAGCATTGTAGTATTGTGATTCAGCCATGGGTCAGAAATCAATAAAAATCAAAATCAATCAAAACCTTATCTGTACCTTTTACTTGACAATACCCCTTTTGAAGGAAAGGATACAGTTGCGGTGACTGCAAAGGTGACAGTGTGTGTGTGTGTGTGTGTGTGTGTGGTTGCCTTACTCCCTATCAGATCAGACCCAGCCCTCCCGTGTGTTAAAGGCTAAATGAAAAGGAATGGCCAGATATGCAGAAGGAAGAGAGAGAAAGAGAGAGAGAGAGAGAGGGGGAGAGAGAGAGAGGGAGTGAGGATGGGGGGAGGGTAGCAGCAGGTCAGGAAAATAAAAAAGGGAGAAGAGCCTGCTCCTCAAGATAAGAGAGAGAAGAAAGGAAGGGGAGAGCGAATGGCAAAGGGCTGCTCTCGGGGAGATGAGAGGGCCAAGATGAAGGCGCGGGTGGCGGGAGATCATAGCAGGTTCCTCTCATCAGCCCTGGCCCGTGTTTGATACCGGGCCTTTGTCGCCCTTTCAGGCCTGCTTTGTTGGGCGGTGTAATCCCGGGCAGATTACAAAGGCGGGATCCTTTCATATGCCCATGCCCAGCAGGCGAGAGGCAGGAGGCAGGGTCCAGGGGACGGGTGAAGGGAGGAGGGGGAGAGAGGGAGAGAAGGGGAGAGGAAGGTGTGGGGCTTCATTCCTCCCTTTTCTTACCTACTGTGGGGGCCCTGACTGCAGGGACAGTGAGACAGGGTCAAAGGGCCATGTCCCCCAGTGGAATTTACACTCTGCTTCAGGTCTCTTGCTGCTGTTTTTTTTTTTTAATCACTCTGGTGAATAGATGTTCCTTTTTATTGCATTTAAAATTAGACAGTCAGGTCAAGTGAAGTCTCCTTGTATTGCTACCAAAATATAAGTAAGTACAATGACAGTAAACACCTTAATTCACCCTAAATTCAACTTAAGCAGTCCGTAAAAATGAATAAACTTACATTAGACAAAGTCAGATCAAGTCAAGTTCCCAGTGAAACGTTGTCTCATCACAAATGTACCGTGTATATGGCTGAAACCACAATAAAAACCTACTTGACTTGATTTTGTTCCATGTAAGTTTATTCATTGTTGCAGACTGCTTACGGTGAATTTAATGTGAATTAAGGTGTATAAAACCTGCATGATATTTCTTTGTATTTACTCTCATTGTACTCACTTATATTTTGGTAGCAATACGAGGCAACACAAGCATTCATGCATGCACACACTCATTCACTGACTTGTGCACCCCAACACACACACACACACACACACACACACACACACACACACACACACGCACACACACACACATGCACTGCCTCCGCTCAGACACAGTTGGCAAGGACAAGTAGGACAATTAAAAATAGGTCTCCCTTCTTATGTAAAGAGCAGCCCCCATTGTGTAAACCACCCATTTCCTGCATGGCCAGGGCAGTGCAAACAGTTCATCAGGGGTCAACAGTTTAGCTGTCATCGCTGGCATCAAGTTTCGAGAAAAGATGGAAAAACAGAAAATTATAATATTCTGACTTAAGAATTTACTGCGTGTATGTCTTCCCATAGAGGAGAGGTGCTGTTTCCAGTGGATAGAGCGTAAGGCCCCCTAGAGGAATGTGTTGTTATTAAAACTCAACCCTGATTTATTTAGTTACCACAGCTTTGTTGATATCCAAAAGCTTGTCGTCGTCGTTACGTCAAATAACAGCTTTAATTGTGTTTGCAGTGTGTTCTACATTATCACGTAGCCTATACTTTTCGTAACCTCGGAAATGTTATTTGTAGTGAGAACATGCATAGTATTATGTATTTTCTATGCTATTATAGGTCGGCGAGATAAAAAAAAAAAACACGCAGCAAGCAAAATGCTGGTTGCTGTTATGACTAAAAACAACACGCCACATTTAGATTCTCAAGTTCAGAAATCACAAAGATGCATCATAAGCGACTGATGTCACCCAGGCTGTGCAAGAGGGCAATGAAGTCGGCTACTACTTTCCTAACAGCCTGGAAATTACGTTAGCAGCTCAGACAGAAGATCATAAGAGCTACACTCGATTGAAGATCGAAAAGAAAATGATGAAATGAAAAATGTGGTCATAGAAAATGTTCTTTTTTTTTTTTTTACCTTCTCTGTTTAGATATGCCAGATATTTAAAACAACAACAACAACACAAACTATTATGGGTTGATTGTCCCAGTCGTTTTCATTTGTTGCAAGTTTTTGAAGTAGGCTCTACGCCCATGTTTACACCATACGTTCATACCCGTTTGTTTTTTCCATGTGAGCGTGTTTCCATGTGCAAATCAACCAACCTCATTATAATGTTGTCATGAAAAGGCAACAGGAAATCATTGCTAAAGGTCACAGAAATTCTCGCAGTAAGTACTGACATCACATCCCCCATACTGACTGGTAACAAACATTACACTGACTGTATATTAAAATGTTTAGATATTTTTGTACTTTTTAAACTTTGTGTGTCTTTGTCTTTATAACAACCAACTTCCTGCTTATGCTAGGGTGGATTAAAGCTAGTGAGAAGTGCTATGTTCTTTGTTTTTTTTTATGATGTTGTAAAATGTATTAAAAACAGGAATAAGACACACAGAGCAAAAATAATGTCAGGCAGTTGACAAACATAAAACATGCACTTGTTATATCAAAAATGTGTTCATTATTTTGAAAAATATATTCCACAAATAATAATTATATTACCTTTTATATATATTAGGATGAGTTTAAGTAACAATCAAAAGTAAAAAAACATGTCTTTTTAAAACGGTGACAACATAAAACCATTGCGGCAGCACACTTCCTTTTCACAGGTCTTTTGTTCGTTCTCACTCTGTCCTCATGCATCTGCATGTGTGTGTGTGTGTGTGTGTGTGTGTGTGTGTGTGTGAGT
>CM050210.1:22331219-22343719 GCA_027475355.1 Coilia nasus | reverse complement strand
GAGAGAGAGACTGACATAGAGAGAGAGTGAGAGAGGAGGAATGAAATGGAGAGATTAAGAGTAAGAGAGAGAGTGAGAGAGAGAAAGGGGGAGAATATCTTTCTTCCAGGCAGTGAAAGAGGCAGAACGAATGTGAATCTCTCTGCCAGGGTGGTCACTGTGGTTTCGGTGTGAGAGGCACGGTGGGTGGGGGGTGGTGGCGGAGGCACGGTGGGTGGGGGGTGGTGGCGGCAGTGGCGGCGGCGGTGGCAAGCAGCAGCAGGCTGGTTTCTATCACTCAGCTTTGGGGAGCAGGTCCACCGTGGAGCTGTAGCTCCAGGCCAAGGGGGGGCCGTGACTGATGATCCCTCCGCTCGCCTGCCCTCCCAGCTGGGATGGAAATACAACCCCGGACCTGAGGGCCCGCGTCTGGCTCTTCCCGGGGCCCTATTTGTCATCGGACGGGGAGCAAGAGCCACTCGCAGCAGCCGAGAGAAAAGAAGAGAAGGAGAGAGAGAGAGGGGCATTTAAAAAAAAAAAAAACAGCACAAACATGCTGCCTCAATGCATCATGGGAATGCACTATGTGTGTACCCCCTCTCCCTCCACTCTGACACCCCCCAGCTTCCACACACCTCCCCTTTCCGTCACTCTCTAACACAGGCCGGGTTTTCCTTCCATTCTCCCATTCTCTCGCTCGTCTCCCTCAGCCTGTCTCTCCCTCCCACTCCCTCTGTCTCACTCTCTTACTGCGCGATGATGAGGGGCTATCTGGAGTTCAGAGTTCATGTAGTGTTCACCCCATGGGAAACGACATGCTTGTAACCCACTTCAGACACACATTTCCCAAATTCAGAGGGATGTTCTGTAATTGCGTGGCAGTGTAGATATTTCTGTAGATTAACAACTCCTCATAAAATGATGCATATTTACATGTTATTTTTGTCTTTGTGCAGGCAAGTGCATATTGAGAGGCATGTGTATGTTATGACCCATAGATTCTGTGTGTGGGTCCATAACACCTGTGACAAAGCCATTGTTTTCAATGGCGGTCTTGCTAGACGCTACGCTAATTAGCTCGCATGTTGCAGCAATGATCCGAGCCGCTACACTCTTCTCATTCTCACTTCAATGCATAGTCAACCATGACACCCCCCTCAGTCTCTTCATCCTTCACGCTTGTGTGTGTGTATGTGTGTGTGTGTATGTGTGTGTGTGTGTCTGTTAGGGTTACATTGGTGGCACAAGGGAAAGGCGAGGTCAACAATTCCCCCCTCTGATGTCTTTTAATGTGACTCCCCTCGGCGAGAGTTGTGCTTTAGTCGAGGCGGCCGGACCTGTTCAGGGGAGGTTAGCATCTGTTGAATGAAAATGTGTCGTCCTTTCAATAAAGATAATAACTGGCGGGGGCAAGTGCAGTTCAGGGTTCACTTAAGGTTCACCTCGATCGGAACCTCCAATCAAACCGCCCCGTCTTCTTTCATATTAGACTGGGTGGATGGGGAGGGTGCCAAAAAAAAAAAGACTTTGGTGCAATGTGTGTATGTGTGTGTATGTGTGTATGTGTACAACCGGAACAAATATGGCCGCCGAAAATAAAGCACGTTTTCACTGTTACATAAAGTCTGAGACGCTTCACTGCGCCATTTTCATACAGCTGTGGTTCTCGCACCTCTGCCTACATCATGCTGAGAACAGAAGCACCAACCGCAACATTTCATTTCATTTTGCTGCATTTTTTTGCGTATTTCGCCCCCCTCTCCCCGTGTGATCACATCATTTGGTGGACATTTTTTCTGCCTGCCCTTGAGATTGAGGTCAGCAGTGAAAAAAAAATGGAGGCGAGGCCGTGACGAGGCAGGGACTCTGGTTCACCTGGTGTCCTCGGGAGGGGATGTGAGGGTAAACACAGTTCAAGGGTTCAACCCCGAGCTTCCGTTGTCTGTGCCGAACACGGCGGCCATTTTATGGGCGAGTGGCGAGTGTGGGTGGTTGCAGACTTCCTCTCGTCTGTCGTTCTTTCTTCTTTCTCTTTCGTCACCATTCCTTTTTCTCTCTCTCACACACACTCTCTTTTCTCTCTCTCTATAACATTCCATTTCTTTTTTTGCCTTCCTTCCCAACCCATCCTTGTCGTCATGAGCTTTAAGATGAGTGTTACACACACACACACACACACACACACACACACACACGCACACACACGCAGGAGGAGTCAGCTTCTGTGTTATTTCATTTGCCTCGTGCTCGCAGCCTTTCTCTCTCTCTCTCACTCTCTCACTCTCTCTCTCTCTCTCTCTCTCTCCCTCTCTCCCTCTCTTGCTCTCCATCCCCAGAGCGGCGCTTGACACCAGATTTGTAATGGCTGACAGGGACAGATGGGCGCTCCATTGTCAGGGCCCCTGTCTGTATGCTAATGTGAACTGCGTTTCACCCGCAGACCGCGCGTTTGACCCGGCCGTGCCTCCCCTCCATCCTCCAGTCCTCTCTTCTCTTTTCCTCTCCTCTCCTCTCCTCCCTCTCTCTTTCCTTTCCTCTCCTCTGCCCTGCCCTGCCTCTCGTCTGGGCTGGGTGGTAGCTTCCACCCCTGCAAACCTCCACCACCCTCCACAGCAGCCTGCCGCCATGTCTTCACAACACCCCCCCCCCCCCCCCCCACACACACACACACTCACACTTCCACCCCACCCATTCCACCCACCCTCTTCCTCATTCCAGATAGCGAAAGGGGAAGGGGAAAGGGAAGGGGAAGACTAGGAGACTGGGGCAGGAGGTGTGCTGGTGCTGGGGTTTGGGCTGGTGCTGGGTTGGTTTGGGTACGGGAAGCAAGTTATCAGGGCCAAGCCTGTGTGTTGTATGCGTGCGCTGCAGGGCTTTTCTAATGTGTCAGGTGAACGCCCTTAATGGATGCCAGCAAACCACATAGTGTTGCCGTTTCTTGATGTGTGAGCCTGTGTGTGTGTGTGTGTGTGTGTGTGTGGGAGAATGTGTATGGGAGCCCATCAAAAACGCTCCTTGTCTCGATTGATCAGGTTGATGGTCGGTATGGATCACTCCGCCACTTCCTCATGTAAGTCACAGGGAGGCCAGGGCAGGGGTGTGTGTGTGTGTGTGTGTGTGTGTGTGTGTGTGTTTGTGTGTGTGCGTGTATGTGCATGTGTACGTGTGGGTGTGTGTGTGCTTGTGTGTGTGTGCATGTGTGTATGTGTGTGTGTGTGTGCGTATGTGTGTGTGTATGCACGCTATCACGACTCACACATGGTTCACGACCATTGTGGAGCCTGACTGAGATGTATGCGCTGAAACAAAAGACGGTCCCCAGGCTCCATAATCAGGCCACCGCCACCGAGGACAAGCCACTGATCCTGGGTCTGTGCCGAGGGGACAGGGACACGGACAGGAACAGGGACAGGGACAGGGACAGGGACAGGAACAGGGGTGGAGCTGCCCGTGGCTTGTCCTGCCCTGCCCGTCGAGCCTCATTTGCAAATTAGATAATCGAAATGTAAATTTGATTTACAAGGGGGGGGGGACTCACCGGGTCTCTAAATTAATTGGCGCATTGGTGGGGCGAAATTGATCGCGCGCAATTCATCTCCGGAGAGTTCAAAAAGAGGTTTCATCGATAAATTAATGTATCGTGGGCCTGCCAATTATGTGTCACTCAAGCACTCAAAAGAGCAAAGCTCAATATGGAGCGCATTCTTCTCACGTGTCTTCATTTTTTTTCTGTCTGGATGTGAAGCGAACCTGTCCATTTTCGTTGCGGAGAAGAATGCGTTTTCTGTCAGGAAAACGGACAGCTCAGCGCAAGTCCATTAAAAGGACCTGGCACTCCACCACACCTCGTGCCAACTGCCTCTTAAGTCAGGAATATTTTGTAATTTCACCAGAATTTGCACAGTCAGTTGACTCATTTTTTTTTCCTCTTGGCCAATTTCTGATGGGTTTGTTTGAGTGGTAATGGGAGCTATGAATGGTCACGTTTGAAAAGAAGTGTGTGTGGTGAACGGGCTGCACCTTGTATGACCCCAGCAGTGTGGGGGTGTGGGGTTTGAGTCCTGTGTGTGTGTGTGTGTGTGTATGTGTGTTTGCAATAGTGTGTGTGTATGAGAGAACTGTGCATGTGTGTGTATTCGTGTGTGTGTTTTTGTGTGTGTTTGTGTGTGTGTGTGTGTGTATATGAGTATGTGTCTTGTGTGTGTGTGTTTGTGTATGAGAAAAGTGTGTGTGTGTGTGTAAAAGGTTGTGTTAATTGTGTTGTGTGTGGTGTGTGTGTGTGTGTGTGAGCTGCCCTCTACCAGAGGGAGGGGAGTGGTCAGCTGGTATAAACACAGTCGGCCACTTATCTCCGGCGTGTGAGAGCCCGAGCGCGCTCCTCTCCTCTCCGCCAGAGTGCCCGGACTTCCTCCCCTCCACGTGAACTTTTGACCCAGGGGGTGCTGGCCCGGTCAGCCAGTGACCTGTCTGACCTCCGACCCCGTCTACAGCCACGCACGCCACCATGACTACATTACCGGGACCCCTCCTATCGCCGCGGCAACGAAGCCGGTCAGTGCTCGTAGCTTTCTTTTTTTTTGTCGTTTTTTTTTTTCTCTCCTCAAGCGTTTGTCATTACAGTACAGACAGTTGTGGAGGGGCGTTGCTATCTTTTCGCCTCTCATTGATTTGGGGCTGGTCATCCGTCTATCCACTTTCCCAGCCGGTGATGCAGCGGCCATTTGCCTCTGTGTGTGTGTGTGTGTGAGGGAAGACAGATTCATTTTTGTGTGGCGGGCGCTTTTCTGTGCGGCCCCTAATGAGAGTAAGGTGCTCGTCATCAGCAGGATGCACAAAGCATGCTAAATGACTGCTGCTGTGATGACGCCACCACCACCCTCTCTCTCTCTCTCTCTCTATCTATCACTCTCTCCTTCTCGCTTGCTTTCTTTTTCTCTCTCGCTCTCCGTCTGCCTCTCTATCTCTCTCTCTCACACTCACACTACTTTCTTTCTCTCTCTTGTTCTTCCTCTGCTTCTCTCTCTCTCTCTCTCTCTCGCTCTTCCTCTGCCTCTCTCTGTCTCTCACTCTCTCTTTCTCCCTTGCTTTCTTTCTCTCTTGCTCTGCCTCTCTGTCTCTCTCTCTTTCTTTCTGTCTATATGTCTTCCTTGCTCTTTCACAATCTCTCTATCCCTCTCTCTCTGTCTTTCACTCTTTTACACACTCCTTCCCTCTGTCCTTCTCCCCTCTCTCTATTTCTCTCTCTTTCACTCTCCCTCTGTCTCTCTTCCCTTCTTTTCCTCCCTCCACTCCTCCTCTCCCCTCTCTCCATCTCGCTCAGCATTAATGAATTGAAGAGGACGCGTTATTAGACTCCAACATGCTCTGCTCATCGCTGCCTCTGCCGCCCGCTCCGGGTTCAAAAGTTCACGCTGCTCCCAGAAGGCCACTGTGCTGCGGCAGATGCTGATATTTTTCTCTGCCTCCCCACCACCGCCACTTCCCCCCCTCCACCTCCCCCCACCTCCCTCCAAGCCCTCCTCCACCTCCTTCTCCCCCTCCTCCTCTCACAACTCGCTCATCCTCTCTCTCTCTCTCTCTCTCTCTCTCTCTCTCCCTCCTTCGCTGTATCTTACTCTCTTTCGTTCACTGTCTCTCTTTTTTTCCTCTGGTGTTTTGCACTTCTTCATTAATCTCAGACAATCTGCCTCTCGCTAACGTCGCTCGTCGCCGAGATGCGACGTGCTGGAGTGTCTATCATTTCCAGCTTTAAGCGCAAGCGACTCCACGACTCCTTGTTCTTGTTCTTGTTCGCTCTCTTTTTTTCCTCTGTCTTTTCTTTTGCCCAAACCATTTTTTTTGCCCACAGTCGGGCTGCTTAACGCAGTAAAATATGTAGATGCCCCTCGAACCCATTCCTCTCTTTAATCTTTTGAAGTATGACCACATGTCTCGGTCTAGTATTGATCGCGCTGTTATCTGTGCTTTGGTTGAGGTATGATGTGGGCGCTCTGCCTCTTGTATTTATTGTTTACCCTTTTTGTTGTGTGTGTAAGGGAAAGAATGTTCGTCGGGATAGAGAGAGAGCAAGCAAGAGAGAGAGAGCAAGACAGAAAGAGAGAGATACAGAGAGAGAGAGAGAAAGAGAGAGATAGGCATCGAAAATATCAGCTAGGTGCACAACATGGGGGATGTGTGTGTATGTGTGTGTGTGTTGGGGGTAGAGGGGTGTCAGATAGGAAATTCCGACCTTGTACGTCTAATCATCCCCTCGGCTTGTCCGTGTCGTAGATAAATAGCCAAACTATTAGATGCGGCGGGTTCACCGAGAGGTTAGCCTTCCCAGGTACCTCTAGCATTGGCACCCCTCCTCTCCTCTCCTCTCTCCTCTCTTCTCTCCTCTCCTCTCCTCTCCTCTTCTCTCCTATGCTCTCCTCTCTGCGTCGCTTGCAAATGAGAATTTGATTTTTCCCTCCACTGCCTTCCATTTCTGGAGATTGATGAAGTTTCAGTGTAAGGCCCAGGTGGCCCTGCTGCTTTCATAGGGAAATAAATGGTCTCGGTAGATGTGTGTGTGTGTGTGTGTGTGTGTGTATCTTTTTGTGTATGGGTGGATGTGTGTGTGTGTACCAGTGTGTGTGAGTGTATGTATGTGTTTGTGTGCATGTGTGTGTGTGTGTTTATCTGTGTGTGTGTGTGTGTGTCTGTGTGTGTGTGTGTGCGTGTGTGTGTGCGTGTGTGTGTGTGTGAATGTTTGAGTATGTGTGTGTGTATGTGTGTGTGTAAGTGCGTGAGTGTGTGTGTGAATGTTTAAGTAAGTGTGTGTGTGTGTGTGCGTATCTCTGTGTATATGTGTGTGTGTGTGAATGTTTGAGTATTTGTGTGTGTAAGTGTGTGAGTGTTAGGTTATATCTCTGTGTGTATGGATGTGTGAGTGTGAATATATGAGTAAGTGTGTGTGTGTGTGTGTGTGTGTGTCTCTGTGTGTGCATGTCTGTGTGTGTATCCATGTGTGTGTTCGTGTTGTTGTGCGTGTAGCAACACAAGGCTGTTAACTCCCTCGAGTTTTCTTTGTTGAATTCCTGACTTGCTCTTTTTGCCGTACACTCTCTGGGCCAGCACCCAACTTTGCCTCAATAGTTGATTTGAATGCATCTTCCTGCATGATAGCTCGGGGGGAAGGCTACACCATGATGGGTAGATTTCTGTGCCGGAACTTTCTCTCCCGCTCTCTCTTCATCTGAATCGGGTGTCACGAATGCGGGGGTAGTCGATAATGGAGGTACTCCATCTGTGCGTATACCTGTGGCCGAAGGGGAAAATGATAGGTCTATTTATACCTCTTTTTTTACCTCAGACTCTTCCCAGGTGAACTCTAAAGCAGGTGCCCTAGCTGGTGCCCATGTGTTGTGTCTTGTGCCCACAAGCCAGCTACTAAGGGTAGGGGGTTAAAGGTGTGCTTGCATCGTGTTTTTTTTAATTAATTTTGCAGTATTAATGAATGCCCTGTGAGACGTTTTTGGTGAAAAAAATGCTTTAGTGCTTCTGTTTCAGACTGTTCTAGTTTGGTGGAGGAGATGGAGCAGGGAAAATCACAGGTTCTCTGCTATGCTAGCTACAGGCTACAGTCATTCAAAGCCCATTCAGTCATAGCGAAACAAATAGAAGATTTAAACGTTCTAAACAATCACACATACTTACCTACACTTCGCTAAGTGAATGTGTGCTGCAACGAGACTCACAGCTTTGTAATGTAATCACAGTTTTGGCATGGCTTTTTCTAATTAACAAACTTATGTCACTTTTTTCTTATTCACTCATTTTCCTGCCTACTTTCTTTCATTGACTAATGCAGGCAATTGGGGTAGAAGAACATTTTCACATGCAGTATGCATATGCAACTCGGGATGATCTGACATATTTTAAAATAGCAAGTACTAAACGGTTTCTCGTGGAAGTACTCCTTTAAGGTCAGTTGGCACCAAGAACAATAGCAATAACAGCAGCTGTAACTACACGGATATGAGCGTCCACACTGAAGAACAACATTTTAATTAAACGATTCTCATCATGACTGTAAACAATTAAAGTAATGTGACATCCTTTACATTCTAACCAATTTGCTAACAGTATTTTTATAGTTCATTAAATCGAGAAAATGACATGAGACCAGCACCACTCACGAAATTGACAACAAGATGTAGTTATCATTGTAGTTATAGGTCTTGGTGTGAATGGGCCTTTAGAATGATTCTAATGACTTAGCATTGACAGGGGGGCTTTTGAGTACACTATTTATATTATTATTAATATAATAATACCCTACAAACTGCATATTTAGTTAAGAAAGTACATAAAAGCATCACCACTATTATACCTACAACATGTTTGACTTGGCAGTGTGACAACTTAAAAGGCTATGTTCACATAGTCACTGCACTTTGCCTTTGTAGGGAAGAATAAGGGGGCCCAATGTGTAATTCTTTCATACCACCAAACATTTCTAGCAACAGCCCCTGCCAGCTACACATCTTCCTCCTCCCTGGTGGAGTCCAAGTCATCTGCCTCCATTTTGTTTTGTTGGTGTTAATCATCACACAAGGCCTTAAAAAAACGAGCTACAAGTCAGAGAGCCATTCAGAGGGCAGTTTTAAAGGCTGGGATCGACATTCCGCCTGTGTCGACTGCTGTGTATGGCACTGAACTGGCCGAATGGCCCTGTAGTGCAGTGCAGTGCAGTGCAGTGAGCTTTGATTGAAATGAAGTGCGGAGACAAGGGCAGCCCCTGTGTGTGTTGTCCTGGTGCTGAGGTCTCAATCGGTGGCCGGGGTCGGTGGGGCTGGCAGGGAGGGTGGGGGTGGGGGTGGGGGTGGGGTTGACGAGTGGTGTGCTGGCGGTGTACGGTACACACTGGCAGAGGTGCTGTTCCGCTTGGCTTGTTTGAGGTCGACCTGGCCGCTCGCGCCCCCGTGCCCCTGCTTGTTCAAACACGGCTCCCCTAGACGGCCAGTGGAGCAAATGATTAGCATTATGGCTGTCAGGAGCCACACAATGGGCCTGGCCAAGGTGAAGGACTGGTAATGGCACTAGCGGAGCAGGCCTTTATAGTTCAGCTCCATTTTTCAGCCGCCGCTATAGCTGCTGGCCACAGACCAAAACCTGAGGGAGGGAGAGATAGAGAGAGATATGGAAAGAGAGGAAGAGAGAGAAGAAGAGAGAGAGGGCAGAGACACAGAGAGAGGGAGATAGAGAGAGAGAGTCATAATGAGAGAAACAAAGACAAAGAGAGAGAGAGGATGAGAGAGAGAGATAATGAGAGAGACAAAGAGACAAAGAGAAAGAGAGAGAGGGGAAGAGAAAGAGAGAGAGAGAGAGAGAGAGAGAGAGAGAGAAAGAAAAAGAGAGAGAGAGAGAAGGAGAGACAGAGAGAAAGGGGGGGTGTGGGACAGTCTCACCTCAGACCCCTGTGTGGCTAACACACCAATCTGTCCATCGTGTCTTGAGATGCGGTCACCTTACTATGGAAAAAAATCACTCCAGCAGGTGTTCACAGGAAGCCCCAGTCCACAGTGACTGTTTTACTCCATCACCTGTATGAACAATATGGCTGTTTAATTCCGCTACACTGTGCTGTGTCCTTTTTGTTTCTTCGGTTTTCCCTCTTGTTGGCTATTTTGAAAATGTAATATGTAATTACAATGTGAGCCTCAAAGGCAGTTTCATTTTAATTACATTAAATTTAATTTGAATGTGCTAATAACTCAGCTCTATATCCACAGTGGTCTAGATCATTTTTATATTGTGCTGTTAAGAGATATACATGCATATAATATTTTAAGAAATAAAATTGAATCAGGTGTATTAACAATATAGTTAAAATGGGTAAATATCAGCGCAGGAGGACAATTACATATATATACATGGCGCTATAAAATGTTGTCTTGTAAAGACGAGTCAAATGAATAAACCGCTTATAGTCAATACCACGTTTTCCTTGACAGAGTTCTCTCGGCAGAGAAATGTAAGAAACCAACAAATAAATTCTCAGCAATAATTAGTCCATGATGACTCAAGTGTCTCTTCAACGTTCATTTTTAAATTCAGTCATTATTCTACAGAAGGGAGGATAATACAAGAACAGATGACCTCTTTATAGGACGCATCTTGCTTAACCTATTGATAAGTAATTAAACATCGATTCACTGACAAAAAGACACCGTTCACGGCGGCCTAAAAGGGATGAATTATTGCCTGCCAAAACAAACTTTTGTTAGATTGTGGCATTAAGACAATCGCTTTTTGACTGGACATAATTTTGTCCCGAACTTAGTCATATTGCTAGTCATAGTCTATATTGCTGGGTGCGTTCAGTTTGTTGCAGTGCAGCATCCAATATAGGCTACTCAGCCTATATTCAGCAGGCAAATAACGACCGTTTTACTCAGTGTGCAACGTTTTATATAACCATTTCATTTGTTATTCACTTTTCATTATTCCACTATTCATTTTTATAAACATTCATCTTTCCCTGCACTGAGTTTAGGCTACAATAAAATGCAGCCCACCTAAAATAAATTCTAAAATAATAATAATAATAATAATAATAATAATAATAATAATAATAATAATATAGGTAACTGATAATGACTGATAATTGATCATTATTGATAGACTATTTGTTGAACAGTTTGTACTCCATCTGATGCACTGGTAAAGGCATTTTTGATTCGTTAAATATTTAGCCTAATCAAAGATACCACACATAGGCATATACTGATCAATTTTAGTTTTTTTTTGTTTTGTTTAATAAATGTGGCCATATCATTTGAGAAAATAAGTACATTGCCACCTGGTGGTTAGTGTAGAGAGCTAAAGATACCCCAAATAACATTCGCAAAGTTACCAACAAATCAGACGACCTGTAATTCTACACCACTGATCGTGTTTCTGTCTAATAACTCAGTCATTCTATCCGAACTCCACTAATGTTCTTCTCTTGCTTTTCTGATGCCTCTCAGCTTGTTGTTCGGTATGAGTGTCGTGTTTGTTTTGGGCCAGGCAGAAAATGTTAATCAATCACACTTTATGACCGCACGTGCCTTCATCTTTTGGTATCATTAGCGTGCACTAACTATCGATTCAACCGACAGTTTACCAACAAGACAGGCGTTGGTATTGTATTTTCCACACCAAATAAGTAGCCTAAATATAAATATAAAACATACAGTTAATATTTTAAAGTGTGAATATATGTAGGCTACATATGGCGTTTCAAAAGTGGTATTAACAAAATGAGATCGCAATGAGCATCAAATTAGCTGTAGGTATATTCTATTTATTTTAAATTCTTTCTTTAAATGTCAATTGTTAATAAATTATATTTATATATCCTATATTTTAAAGTTATTAAAAGTTCTTTGTTCATAGGCTATTTATTAGTGAAGGGTTCTCGGCGTACCTAAATCGAAAAATGTGTAGGCCTTCCATTGGATACATTTGTGTGTTTTGTTAATGAAAACGTGCACAGATGAATGATTGATAGTAGTCGACCGTGTAACATTGTAGTTTAATGCTCTGACTTTTGTTGAAATTGCACCTCATACATTTTCATACTACAATTGGTGTATTTTTTAAATGAATAGGAAGCTGGTCAAAAACGATTCGGTAATGGGCCAGTGTTACATTTTTTTCTTTCCTGTTTCAACGAATTTACGGTTTAGTGTTCTCCGCGGTCATATAACTGTATTGTGATTTTTGCTAATATTCCATCATATTTCCTTTTTTTAAATCATTTATTTATGTCTAATTATTAGCGGCAGTCTAGGCTGGCAGCTTATTACACACTAAACAATATGGCTCCATTCTCCAGCCACATGGGTGCCGTTATCATATTGCAGGCATATGTATTTCCCATATTAGCTGTTGATTGAAAATATGGCCAGGCTGTGATTTTACTTTACAGTCTCTCATTATGGCTCTCTGGGAAAGGAACTCGCACAAATGACCCGAGAGGCGCAGAATTTACTATCGGCCGCAGAAAAGCGCCATGGCTTTTGTGTGCAGCAGGGTTCCTCCAGCCTGTTAAAATCCAGCCACTGTTCCCCAAATGAGAATGAGGAGTTCACAGTGAAATGATTTATTCCCTCTTATTCTCGCGTGGAGAGAAGAGGTTGTGTGACAGTGACCTCTCTCTGGCTTTGGACAGCGTGTAACACACCTCCAGACTATGCCGAGCTTTGGGTCTTCGCTGCTATGGTGAAATTGTAAAGCAGCAGTAGAGAAGTGTAATTTAACTTGCGACGCCACTATTTTATGATGTGGCCCTTAAGAGTAGTGTGTGTGTGTGCCTATTTTCTCTACAAGCCTTATACTGTACTCTACACACACACAGACACAGACACACAGACAAACACACACAGACACATCCTCATACACAGCCAAAAAAGAAAAATATATACAATATAAAAACATACACACACACACACACACAGATAGACACATGCTCATAAACAAACCAAAAACCAAACCAAACATATATAGAC
>CM050210.1:22301219-22323719 GCA_027475355.1 Coilia nasus | reverse complement strand
TTGATAGATAGATAGATAGATAGATAGATAGATAGATAGATAGATAGATAGATAGATAGATAGATAGATAGATAGATAGATAGATAGATAGATAGATAGAATGTCACTATAATGTCACTATAGGCATAGAACAGTGAAATATGTGCATAGCACATGTTTTAGGTCGGGCTGATTTAACATTCTCACATCATTACATGTATCCATACTTAGAGTCAATAATAAATAACAAACACAAAGACTAAAACATGAAATATAAATGCACATACACAATATTTTTTCTCATGCTGGTGGGTTTGTCCAGTGGGGCCTTTGATGGATTTTGGTGTGAAGGTGAAAGATCTAGAAGGTTCCTGAGGGTTTAATCAGCTGTGGTTCAGCATGCCTGGGTCTGGCAGAGTGCCATATCGAGGAACCTATTGAGACAGGTACATTAAGAGTCTTGATTGAAGATTTGCATGATTTGTGGATGTGTGTGTGTGTGTGTGTGTGTGTGCATTTACAACTCTGTATGTATGTGTGTTTGCTTGCAGTTTTTTCTGCCAAGAGAGCTGATGTTGATGAGCCTGGCATTACTCTATGCTTTGGCTCCCACAGAGAGACTTTAGCAGCACACATGCTTTATTTGTGCAGATGTATGTGGTTGTGTGTGTGTGTGTGTGTGTGGGTGTGTGGGCAGATGTAGCCTGGCGCATGGGGGTACAATCGACATTGCCACACCAAAAGCAGAGCAGGCAGGAAGAGTGTGTGTGTTTGTGTGTGTGTTTGTATGTGTGTGTGTGTGTGTGTGTGTGTCAGTGTGCATTCAGTGTGTGTATGTCTGTGTGTGTGTGTGTTTATGTGTATGTGTGTTTGTGTATGTGTTTGCATGTGTGTGTGTGTGTATGTACATCCAGTGTGGCACTGACGAACGTGCCCCCTCATGCCATGCTGTGCGCCCCCATTTTTCCTCCACCAATCACGTCCTGCCGTCAGCACACAGTCGTGCCATGCATCACCCGCCCTCCCTACACCCACCCTGCCCAATCCCTCCCACCCACCCACCCGCCCGCCCCTAAACCTGCAGCAGACCGACACAAAGAACTGGCCTGGTAAGGATTCAGGAGCCGTGCGTACGACATCACCACCTTTGTCCCACCCACCCCGCACCACCCCTCCACCTCCTCCACCTCAGTCCCATCCATCCCTGCACCCCCCACCCCCACCCACCACCACCACCACCTCAGTCGCAAACCCCCACCCCTGCACCCCACCTTCCCCCCTTACAGCTTTGAATAACTAGCAGTGTGTGGCAAGTTTAGGTACAGGAGTCGTCCCCGTGCCTCACGAGGACAGTTCTTTGATTGTACTTAAGTGTAAAAGATTATGTGACAACTTGGCTTTGTTTGATGTGATTGATGGTCTTTTTTCCAATTCCAACTTGTCTAAATGATTTTGTTTGTCAGTTATGGAGTCACAGACTGGGGCTGGAAACTTTCTCCAGTGGAGGATTTTTTGGCCCAGGGATTTACCAAAAAAAGTGTGAGCAGAAGTTTTGAGCAGAAACAGATGGGAGTGTGTGCATGTGTGTGTGTGTGTGTGTGTGTGTGTGAGAGAGAGAGAGAGAGAGAGAAAGTGAGTGAGTGAGTGTGTGTGTGTCTATGTGTCTGTCTGTCTGTCTGTCTGTATGTCTGTCTGTCTTTCTGTCTGTCTGTCTGTGTCTGTGTCTGTGTCTGTGTCTGTAAACGTGTGTATGTGTATGGGCACTTGATGGAGAGTCTCTTAAATAAGTTCAGATATCTCCCTCCCCAAACACAAGCCACTCACTCTCAGCATTATTATTTTATTTTCCCAGTTGGTAAATGGAAAGCGCACATCAAATGTCTGGAAACAAATGAGGATATTAGGCATCTGCACATCTTCTCTTCTGAATAATACGGACAGTGTTACATTGAATAATTGATAGACGGCCATAACAAATTAAACAGTAAATGATTTCTGTGGCACTAATTAAAAAGAGGGGAAGGACTGGAATGAAACCCAAGTCTCCACATGCCTGTGAATAATTAAATACACAATTTATAGTTGAATTAAAAAATCACAGCCTGGAAGATTCATCTAATCAGCAGTTTTAATGGGGCTTATGTTGCTTTCTGGCAAACCATTTAAAATCCACAATTAGTTTGTATGTTTTAGAGATGGTTGCATTTTGGTGCTCTGTTTGAGGACTCTATAGGAGAGGCCCCAGGGAAAAGGAGAAAACATTCTGGTGTGTGCGTGTTTTTTTTTTTTTTTTTTGACAAAACAGATATCCTTCGAATTTGAAGGTCTTTCCAATGGTTACGATTTTTTGGGGGGCGGGGGGTTAAGGGGGAGGGAGATGGGGAGTCATTTCTTTGCTTATCTCTGTACGGCAGCCTGCTGTGTGTGCGCGAGACTCCCCCAGTCGATGGATGGAATTGGCCGCCGCTCTGCAAATTTCCCCCCCCGCTCTGATTGGCTCCGAAGAGTCATCGGGTTTAAGCGAGACGTGCCCAGCTCACCGACCAATCAGAAGCCGACGCTTGCTTCCGGGAGGGTGGCAACGGGTTGCGTGTGTGTGTGTGTGTTTGTGTATGTGTGTGTGTGTGTGTGTGTGTGTGTGTGTGTGATTGCGTTCTTTGCTGTCTGCATACGTGCATGCTTCATTTTTAGGTTACACTGCTACCCTGTGGAAGAAGGATAGAATGAAAGGCCCCTGTGAGCAGCCACTCATAAACATCCGCAGCTCGATGGAGGGGAAGTTGGAAAGATCAAAGCCCTCGCCCAGATGTAAACACAGATTAGCTTCCATTCCGTCCTCTCTCCCTCCCATAAGTCAGCAGCAGAGTGACCATTTGTGTGTTTGTATATCTGTGTATATGTGTGTCTGTGTTTTATGTGTGTGTGTATGTATATGTGTGTGTTTGTGTATGTCTGTCTGTGTGTGTGTCTGTGCATGTGTGTGTGTATGTGTGTCTGTGTGTGTCTGTTTGTGTGTTTGCACGTGTGTGACGGTGTGTGTGTATGTGTGCGTGTGTGTGTTTATGTGTATGTGTGTGTCTGTGTTTGTTTGTGTGTGTGTATGTGTGTGTGTGTATGTGCATCCGGTGTGGCACTGACGAACGTGCCCCCTCATGCCATGCTGTGCGCTCCCCTTTTTTTCTCCACCAATTACGTCCTGTTGTGGGTACTAAGTCAGAGGCAGAATTGCCGCCATAGTGTACGAGGGGCCCGGCAGGGTGGATGGAGGCCTCGCTCTCTCTCTCTGTCGCCGCCCGTCCTGAGATGAGAGTCGGCGCGCTAAGTGTCAGCTCATTTTTAGCACGTCTCAGCCCCGGCCCCATCTTAGCCCTGTTTGTTTTATTTCTCCGCTAACTATTACGCGGGCTTGACCCCGGAGATAAACGAGGAGAAGGAAGGGGGGTGGGGGTGAGGGGGGGGGGGGGGATAGATGAAGGGATCAAAAGGTGTTAGCGTCAGAGGAGAGAAGAAAGAGGTGGGAAAAAATGACTAGAGAGAGAGAGACTGGGACCAAGACAGGGAGAGAGAGATAGAGAGAGAGAAAGATAGAGAGAGAGAGAGAGATACTGTGAGAGAGAAAGGGGTGAAGGAGAGAGGGGTGAAGGAGAGAGAGAGAGGCAGACGGAGGAGGTTGGAAGTGGGAATGTGAAAGGGGTTGCTTTGGGGGGGGGGGGGTGATGTATGGGGGGGCATGTGAATGAAGGGGGTATGGCACGGTCACGTCCATGACAACATGCATCCTGTCCTGATGCGGCCGGACAGAAGGAGTTATTTGGGGGGGGCAGACCCTTTACCACTCTAACAGAGCTGCACTGTCAGAGAGAGAGAGAGAGGGAGAGAGCGAGAGAGCAACAGAGAGAGGGAGGGAGAGAGAGAGGGAGGGAGAAAGAAAGACAGGAAGAGAGAGAGAGAGGAAGAAGGGGGGGGGGGTGAGAGAAAGAAAGAGGGAGAAAGAGAGACAGAGAGAGAAAGAGAAGGAGAGTGAGAGAGCATATAGCAATGTTCATGGCATATCTCTCCCATGGCAGCATTAAGTAAGACGTTGTCTGGTAAACAGCTGAGGGGAGGATATGACCATGATGAATGTTATGGGTAATATTTTTCCGGCTTATGAAGAAAAAATAAAACTGGGAAAAACAGGTGGTTGATCAGAGTCGATTTAAATTTCATGAATTGAAGGATTAATATCATAATCATTTTTTGGTCCTGACAAGGTAAAATAATTTCTCTTTTAACCTTGCCTCCCCTAATAGGTGTATATATCCATCTGCATTACTAAAAATCTGCTGGTCCGATTCACTTTAAATTTTCATTCGAGGTTCACTATATTTTCACCTTCTTGATGATTGGGGTCCGGATGAGGATACATCATATAGCATATATATTTCATATACGCATCAATGTTTAATAAGAGGTATTAATTCTGTAATTTTAAAATACATACTCTTTATTTTAGACTTTATTCTCTTTATTTCACTGAATGTGACCATCTTATTCTGCATTGCCTAGGGTGCTGCAGATGTTTAAGTGTATTTATAGTGATTAAATCACAGAGAGGCATCGTCTTGAGCTCGTACTGGGCTAGCAGGGCTCTGTGCTGCATAATGTCCAATTAACCCTCAACACAAACACGATGATGGTGCCGAGGCCCCAGATCACACAGCAGCACACTGAAGCACACACGTTTAGAACCTGACACTGACACACACACACACACGCATGCATGCACACACACACGCACACACACAATTACATGCACCAACCCATCAACTCTCTCTTTCTCTCTCTTTCTCTCTCTCTCTCTCTCTCTCTCTCTCTCTCTCTGTCTTTCTGTCTCTCTCTCTCTCTCACACACACACACACACACTAGCATTCACACGTGACAGTGTTGGTTCATACTGTTTTTTTTAGTGGACTTGGTCTACAGCAGATGTGCAGTTGTAGAGGGAACGGATTCCAGGCTGTTCTCTCTGTCATCAGTACACTGGGCAGGAAGGCCCCCTTCAACTTAACAAATGTTCCCCAAATTGTTTGTGTCATCCTATGGCAGACCCCCCAGCCACCGCCCACCCCACCCCCTCTCCGTCTCTGAGCCTCTCACCTGATGAAAGACCAGTCGCAAAGCTGTGTGACCGTAGCCTTGTTTTCACATCCACAGCATGCATAACATTCCTGTCGCTGCACTTAGACAGTTCTGTTTTTTTTTTTCGTTCCTACCTCGGCTTCTAGAATGTTCTTAGCTTCACGTTCGACGAGGGCAGTACGAAGGCATGTGGGCAGAAATGCCGTTAGCAGCAAAGTGCCCTAAAATGAAATAAAACTAGTCTCTGGAGGCTCTTACTGTAGTCCATCAATCTAATTTATATAAGAACATTTCTCTCCCACTGTATTTATGGCTGCACTCTATTCCTCTTTACCTTGATAATTTATGGAAAACACTCGGTGGACTTTGGTGATTGATGGCGAGTAGCTTTAATGCATGGCGAGCATTTACATTTTATACCGAAATGATGTGACAGTGCTGGGAAATCGTGAATCACCCACATGTTAATTAATCCCTATCAGCCGCATACAGGACCGTCTCCTGTGTTACACAACTCCATTAAGTCTTATTTAACGGAGGTGGCGGCGTAAACATAGATGTGAAAGGCATTAAAAGAGGCCGCGGCAGGTGGAAGGTGGGGACATTACATTAATGAGGCCATGATGAAAGGTGGTGTGTGGGTTGGTGCTCGGGGTTGAAGAAAAAAAAAAAACGGCCATCTTGAAATCCTGGCTTGCTTGAGGATCGTGGAAAGGACTGTACTGTTAATTAGCGGCATGTAATTACGGTTGGCTGTCGTTTGTCAAAATGATTTTGCACCAATGTTCTCGTCATGAACTTTACGCTATATTTACCAAAATCTACACCAAATGAAATGTATTGAAATGAATGGGCCTCAATGAAAATTTATAAAAATAAATGTCTCACCCACAAAATAAAAAACAAAATGGCCAGATTGTTTTTATGATGCTATATGATTTTTGTCCATGATTAATGATTGCATGAAAGGTATTTCAATGACAAAGCCAACAAGTAAACCAAAAGCAAATAAAATATTACAATTGCTACCATAAGTGTTAGTAGTAAAAACACATAAATCTTGGACTGAAAGTCCCCCCCCCCCCCACCTCTCTCTTTCTCTCTCTCATACATACTCTATCTAGCTCTCTCAGTCTCAATTCATCTCTCTCACTCTCTCCGTCTCACTCACTCTCTCTCTTTCTCCATCTCTCTCTCTCTCTCTCTCTCTCTCCCCCACTCTCTCTTTCTTTCTTCATCTCTCTCTCTTACTCTCTTTCTCTCTCTCTCTGTCCCTGCTGCATTACTTTGTGGTACAGCAGCACTGTAACTCTATTGATCTGAGTTTTCGTCCAAAGTTGCAGAGGCGTATCTGATCTGACCTGATCCTGCCTGTGTTTACTCCTGCTGACCTCTATAGCCCAGCTCCCTCTTGTTCCGCAATGTAGGGAATGACTTCCCAAAACGGACACGTGCGTTTTAAGATAATGCCGTATAGATTTTCTATTGCAGTTTTAGTGTACTACATTGCATGGTTGTGTTGTTTAAAGACTTTAATTGAAGTCAATGAAGTGCATGGATCCAGAAACTGAGTGCTTCATTGATTACGCTATTTGTGCCATTTGTGTATACGAATGGAGAGACCTCATTCGACCTGAATCATTAAGTGCAACTTTAAAATTGAACTTAAAATTCTGAATGAAACAATCAATCCAATTCTGTTTTGCAGACTGTAAGGAGATACCCATGGTTGCCGCACAGGAACTGAGTAATATTTTGAAACAGGGCTACCTGGAGAAGAAAAGGAGAGGTACAATCATTAAATACTATACTAATAACATATATATTATTCATATATTACATTAATTACATTACTTTCACTGTACATATTACATGACAGTATCCTCACACTGTTCTGCTAGCAGAATGAGTTGCTGTATTGCTAACAGAACTAGAAATACCTTACCACAACATTTCAACATTACTACTACATTACGACTACTTTACTAACACATTACAACTTGGGAAAGCGAAATCTCGAAATAGGGAACGCGTCTTAAGGAATTAATTGTTTACTGTTTCAACTATTATCCTTTTTCTCTTTTTTCAAAGACCACGGTTTCCTTCGAATGGAGTGGCAGAAAAGATGGTGTGTTCTGAGCAACACAATATTCTACTACTTTGGGAGTGAGAAAGGTCAGTTTCAACCCCCAAGAGACCCACAGACTGTAAGAAATTGTGTGCCTGTGTAATTTACTTAGTCCATGCGCCCAGCTCCGCTTCTGTAGACCTCTCTTAATTTAACATAATCTTGAGATAACGGACGTTCCCATCCTTGGAGACAAAGAGGTATATATTTAGCTGGCTAGGTCTTCCTTTTACAATTTATTGAATGGGTTACAACGGTATGCAATCACAAGTTCATGTTTTGTGATTGCTTCTGCATTCTTGTTGTGTGACTGGTGCAGTCACTGACATTTTGCCCTTTTTTTCTGGGTGGGAATGTGAGCTCATGGTGCTGATGAATCATGTTTTTTTGTTAGGGGCTCACTCTGTCTGTTCTCCCTGTGCACACAGCAAACAGACCAAGGTTAAATCGACTCTGACAGAGTTGATTTTGACACTTTTGAGGGTTTTTATAGCTCCACACTTTCAAGAGTTAAATTAACACTTTCAAAACGTGAAAGAACCAACTCTACACTCCATCTAAATCTGAGAAATGTTAAATTACACTCTGGGAGTTATAATCAACTCCTACATGTTTAACCCTGAAATTTTAACACTCCATTGTTTTGCTGTGCAGACAAGCAACAGAAAGGTGCCTTCTATATCAATGGCTACAGGGCAGAGCTGGTGCCTAACCTACGCAAGGACTCCAAGAAGAATGCCTGCTTTGAGATGACCGCCCCAGGCAGGCGCTCCTACCAGGTGCCACTCAGTTGGTTAAGGAACTAAACAGTTCAGGAACTAAAAATGCATCAAAATGAGTACTTTTTAAAAACAGTGATGGATTTATAAAGTACTGCAGTGAGTACAATAAATAACCATGGAAAACTGATATTTATGTATAACTTGTATGACACACAACGCTCGCAGGACAACTAACATGTCACATGTCTCTCTTCATAGTTCACTGCCAGCAGCACTCGGGAGGCCAGGGATTGGGTTGACCAGATCAACTTTGTGCTCAAAGGTGAGGGATGGAAATCCTGCCTAGCCAATGTTAGCAGTTAAACAACATGAAATCAGTCACATAAATGTAAACATCTCACACAATATGTACATAAACTCACTATGTGTCTTCTAATAAATAAACGGTGTCTCATAGGCATGTTAGACAAGGCCATCATTAAGAGAAAGTTGCCAGTGGAGATGAATAGGTAGTCGTTGATTGTTAAAAGGTAGTTGTTGACTGTTAAAAAATGATAACTATGTGAAACAGCTGTGTCCACAGTGTTCACAATGTGTCCACAGCTGTATAAACTCATGTACAGTATAATCTACAATTTAGGCATTAGCAATAAGTAACTACAAAGCCATCGTTTGGTGTTTGGAGTATAGCATAAACATCACATGCATCCTAATTGCATGAGCAGTTCACCTCAAGTAGAGGTGAAGGTTCCAGAGGGGGAATGGCTGGGCTAATCACTGACGATGATGACGATGAGTCATCTCGTGTCCTGTTTGGCCAATCAGACGCTGCTGAGACAGACCTCCTCATACCTCGTTGACACGCCCCCCCCCGAACCCCCAACCCCCAACCTCTCTCTGGCGTGCCACATGTTGCGCCGTGCGTGGTGGCCTCCCCTTCCCCGCCAAAGCTCGGCGCTCCTTTACGGGAAATTGATTGGGACGATCCCGAGCCATCCGTCACGGCCATCGATCCGGCCCGGCCCGCCAGGGTGTCAGGGAGGATACGGTAACCTGTGTTACAGGAGGCCTGGTCGCCCGCAATCTCAGGCCCACTCCATCTGAAAGAGAGAGAGCGAGAAAGAGAGAGAGAGAGACAGAGAGAGAGAGAGAGAGAGAGAGAGAGAGAGAGAAGGGGAAAGAACTTGGCAGAGAGAGAAAGAGAACAAGACATAGAGAGAGAGAAAGAGGGAGAGAGAGAATGAGAGAGCAAGGATGAGAAAGAGAGGGAGAAAGAGGACGAGAGAAGAGAGAGCTTCTCTATAATAGGCTCAAGCCAACTGATTTGCGGGAAGTAACAGACACTTCCTCGCTGTCCTCCCTCCCTCCCCCCTTGCACGGCCTTTGCTGTCCTGGTAGTGCTTCTCAGAGCCTCAGAGCCTCATAGCACTGCATTGAGACTTGTTCTAGAATATTCTCCAGCTATTTCATTAATGCCACCCAAAAGTTTACTGAATGCCTTGCACTGCATTCAGTAATGTCATGTTGTTGTTGCAAACACCTTTGTCACTTTGTCCCCACGCCTCAGATCTGTGTCACCTAGTCCTTAGTGATCCACAGCGCATACAAATCATCAGAATTTGTCACATGTTGTAAACATTCTGATTGACCATTCAAACATGAACTAGCTCAAGACTAACTCTAGTGTGTATCTAGTATGCATCAAATTATGACATTTACATGGTTTCTAAGAAAAGTAAAGTAAAAATGAATAATGCATTATTTGATGAATATATGAAAAAACATAGCACTTATTAAAAACCTTTTAAAAAGTTTTAAGGAGTTTAAAAACCTTTGTGCTCATGTTATGGCTCACTTACTGAAATCTTGTTGAAATAAAAAGTGAGTTTTGATCTTATGTGGTTAGATCTCACGTCCACACTCATCCCCTTTGATGATGATGAGGAAGAGGAGGAGGAGGAGGAAGAGGAGACCTACGACGACATTGAGAGGGCGGCCACCCCTCCGCCTCGCCCCACGCCGGTCTCCACGCCGACGGCATTCCACGGCCCAGCGCCCCCACCCGCCATGGCCTCGCACCGGGGCCCAGAGGGCTGGAAGAGCCAGGTGGCCCAGGAGGAGGATACCATGGAGGAAGAGGAAGAGGAGGACGAGGAGGAGGAGGATATTTACGAAGTGCTGCCAGGTCTGCTGGTTTTATAGGGCACGTCCATGACATCCGAGATGTTCACTTGTTAACTATATACTTTACTATCTGGTGAACAAAACACGGTAACTCACACCCTAAGTAAATAACCATAAATATCCCTTATTTTTTACAGTAGTTTAACCTCATTGATGAACTGTAAACACTGTTGCTCTCAAAGGCCGTGTCCTAAATGTTCACTTGGGCACTTTATAGTTCACTGTCTGGGGGACAACACAGTGTAACTCACACCTTACTTAATGCACTCAATAGTGAATGAGGGAACATTTTGGAGAAGGCCTTTAAGTGCAACAGTGCTTACAGCGCAGCCCGTAAATCAAGCGTAAATACTGTGAAGAATGAGGATCATTTATGAGGCAGTTTATAGATGAGTGGTGTAAGGCCGACTCCTACTGAAAACAGGTGCATGATCTTGTTATGCATTTTACATTTTTTCGTCAAATGTGCCACATCACCATCAGCTGCAGACACATGAAAGTGACACTACATTCTTTTAAAAATAATCGTAACAATATCTAAAACAAGACAGGCCTTTGGCAGGACATGCCAACGAGAGCACAAAACATGGCCTCACCACTGAGGCGTTTTTTTGGGTGGGTGGGGGGGTTGGATGCTTAGCCAGGTTAGCCAGGTGCAAGGCCGAGGGCTCGTGTCCCCACCATCACCGCTCCTCCTCGGCCGGACTCGTTCGCAGCAGATCCATCAAGATTCAATCACCCAAAGTCGGAGCGGCCGTCCCTCACGGCACTTAACGGCTGGACAGGGGGGGCAGAGAGGGGACATCAGTCTCGGGGAAAGTGACAGCTTCGCTCCACGTGGCCATGTGGTGTGGGAACCGACCCTGGCCACAGATGGTGGATCAGATGACCGTCTCTCTCTCCTCTCCTCTCTCTGCCTCCTCTCCCTCTCTCTCTCTCCTCTCCCTCTCTCTGCTCACATTCTGTCCATCCATCTCTCTCGTCTTATCGGCACGGGCTCGAATTCTCACCCCCCAAACCCCCCTCACTATATAAAACAAAATGCTGAGTATATCTCGGCACTGATATCCTGAACAGGCAAAACTGTAGAATCGGCGCACAACTTATAGTTGCTTGGTCGACCGTTGGATGATGCTGATAACAAGCAATGATTGTCACAGATAAAATTGCTGCGCCTGTCTGTTTCCCAACCATAGTTTCTGGAGTGTGTTGCAGTCTGTCTGTTTCCCACATATTGTATTTAGCATATATGTTGCATCAGTTTCCCAACTATATCTTTGGAGTATGTTACAGTTGTTAGTCACCCACGTATCGTTTTTTAAACACACTCTGCCATGGGTAGTCACAGGATTTGGCCGAGCGGTGGATTTAGTCAATCCTCTCCACAGTGCGTAACGCATAAAAAAGCCCTGTAATGGCCAGTGTGTCCAGAGAGAATGAGGGGGAACGTGTGTGGGTGTGTGTGTGTGGTGGTGGTTTGTGTGTGTGTGTGTGTGTGGGGGGGGGGGGGGCATGGACAGCAGGCTGCCACAGCTCTGATGAGTTTATCGAGTGGAAAATTGAATCAAATTGATACTGGAACGACTCGTGACTCCTTTCCTCTCCTCTCCTCTCTTCCCCTCTCCTCTCCTCTCTCCTGTCTTCCCCTTTCCTCCCCTGTCCTCTCCTCTCCTCTCCTCTGCTCTGCTCTCTTCTCTTCTCTTCTCTTCTCTTCTCTTCTCTTCTCTTCTCTTCTCTTCTCTTCTCTTCTCTTCTCTTCTCTTCTCTTCTCTTCTCTTCTCTCCTCTGCACTCCCCTCTGCTGCGTGCACTCCAGACATGTGGGCTGGAAGGAGAGGGACGCCCAATGTGATGGCCACGCAGATGTCCAACTCTTTTATCTCTCTGTCTCTCTCTCTCTCTCTCTCTGTCTCTCTCTCTTTCGTTCTTTGTCTGTTTTTCATCTATAATTTTGGATGTGTTGCAGAGACGTGTTTAATCCCGGAGGGCCTGCTGTGGGCTTCTTCTTTATGTTTTGGTTGTCTGGGGAGGATGGTTTTGTTTTTCGACTTGAAAATGAGTGAAGAATATCACACTTCACACACTCCCTTCAGACACACCCAGAACACTGAACAGAATAGGGTAGCACCTGTGTGGATAGTCCACCCACAGAGACATTACAGATGGCCTCTTAAAATTCATTTTCATTTTGTTTGTCATTTACTGACATATCACCTATATCAGACCCCTAACCCTAACCTCAACAAGACACAGTTTCAACCAATGTTTTTTTTATTGTCTCAGCATCTGTAGACAATCTAGGACCATCTAAAGGAAGTATGACTCAAAATCGTCCCAGAGTGAGAGAACCACAAAAGAATTGAAGATTTCTTTTCCTATGTAGAAACAATTGCATCATGATAATGTGTAACACATGGTAACACTTTATTTTAACAGTCCTTGTTGCAGTGTATCTACATGTATCTAACAGCATGCAACTTTCTGTACTTACACTGTACATACCTAATAATAACCCTACAACAGTGTAAGTACATAACATCACATGTTGTTACTTTGTTACACTGTACCTCATGATGTAGATACGTTGTTATAGGGGCCGTAAAATAAAGTGTAACCAAACATCACATTCACCTTTGTGCATATCATCCATGTCAAGTTATAATCAGAGAAATGGTAAAACTTCCAGCTAAACTCCAGATATCAAATCCACTTTCAGGCTTTGATCAGACGTTGCGCTAAAACTTTCACTGATACATTAAGCCGACTGCGGACAAGGGTCTGGCCCTTTCCCCGCTCGTTGTCATTTTTTTTTTTTTGCCCCTGGTCCTTACTGGAAGCGCGGGTGCTGGGCCGAGCCGTGGGAAGTATAGGGTTGCGGGGAGCGGCGGTTTTATCGGCATGCTGACAGCGCCACGATGGATGGGAGAGGCCGGGAGCAGGCGTATCACTGTCACCTGACAGACACACTGGTGCCACGCCCAGAATCAATGCCCCGTCTGGGCCTGGACACTCTCACACATACACACACACACACATACACACACACTCATACACATAACACAACACACTCACACACAAACACACACAGGCACACACATACACACACAAGACAACACAACACACACACCCACACACACACACACACGTACGCCCATTTTTCACCAGGAAAGTTCACGCTCTATGAAGGACATGATTATTTGGCCAAGGGTGGCATGTGCCATAGACAATAGCACCTGATACATTGTAAAAATGCCCCTTACTTTTAGGATTGTCATTTCTTTTCCGAGGCACAAGATTTGTATCGTGTTGAAGATTTTCTGTGGGCTTTTATAGTTTTGTAGTTTTTTTAGGAGGGAAAAAAATTCTAGGAATTTTTCAAGGATCTGTGTCTGCGTATAAGGAAGTGAATTTATTCAGATAGAATAATGACTATATTTGGTTTCAAGCTGCTTTACAGGAAAGGAAACCAATGCTCACCAAAACAGGCTTATCAGGACATCGACATAAACTTCCTGACATATCGTTTGAGCAATAGATTATTAGTCCTTTCCAAAGAAATACTTTAAATTGGTTCTCTGTTTACTCATTTCACTGTTGTATTTACAGTATTCTTTGCAGAAATTCTTAACTAAATAAATGACTATAGGTTTACATAGCTTTAATAGTTTAATAGTTAATAGTGAGCACAACTATAGACTACAAATGGCATTTTGTAAGTACAGTATTTAGCCTTATACTTTGGCTTGATTAAGATTCACATTGTAATAAGTTCTTTGCAATTGTAAAGTAATTATCTTTTTGATATCTGGAACCTTCGCTTCGTGGTGGCCGCATTACCACCTCGAACATGCATGAATTTCAGATAAACAAACGCTGTGTCATCCATTATCCCTTACATACAGTGGAGGAAGAAGGATGAGGAAGCACCTACGAACCTGTCCAGGGGAGAGTCCCTATGGTGTTCTTTTCACAGTGATGGTAACAAGCTGATCTTTTAACCCCCTTGTCCGTCACCTCACCCCCCCCCCCCCCCCCCCCACCCCTCCACCCCCATCCTGTGTTGCAGAGGATGACTTGTCTGACAGCATGGAGGATGGACCAGACAGCCGAACAAAATCAGGTGAGATCTCAACGCATCTGTTGCCAACAACTGCAGGATTTTTAGGGGAAAAAGAAATATATTACAAATGCAATTAGTTTCTTAAATGGAAGTTGTAGATGAATAGATGACAGTAACATTATAATTTATTTGTGTGTGTGCGTGCATGCATGAATGTATCTGCCTGTGTGTGTGTGTATGTGTGTGTGTGTGTGTGTGTGTGTGTGTGTGTGTGTGTGTGTGTGTGTGTGTGTGTGTGTGTGTGTGTGTTTGTCATAGCGTCATCTGATTATGCCAACTACTACCAAGGCTTATGGGACTGTGAGGCTGACAGGCCGGATGAGCTGGCCTTCCAGAGAGGGGACCTCATCTACATCCTCAGCAAGGTCAGAACAACAATGTGTGCATACATACACACACATGCACACATAAACACACACACACACGCACACGCACGCACGCACGCACACACACACACATACATACAATTACACCCTTAAACACAGACACACACGCACGCGTGCGGGTGTGCACACACGCATGCATGCACACACAAGGCCACACACACAATTACGCACATAGACATACACACACACACACACACACATACACACACACACACACACACACACACACACACGAGCGCTTGCACATACACACACATAAACACACACAAACACACACACACACTTACACATGCATACACTCACTCAGTCATCACGTATATTCACAATGCTAGATTGAACATTTTCTGACGTCGAGCTTAGTCAGCCATTCTTGCTTATTGAGTATTTTGGATCCTCTACCTGTCCTCCACCTACACCCCTCTCCCTCTCTCTCTTTCTCTCCCTCTCCCTCTCCCTCTATCCCTCTCTTGCTCTCTCTCTCCCTCTCTCTCTTTCTCTCCCTCTCCCTCTCCCTCCCTCTCTCTCTCCCTCTATCCCTCTCTCTCTCTCTCCCTCTCTCTTTTTCTCGCTCTCTCTCCCTCTTATTTTCCTTCCTTGACTTTCTTTCTTTATCTCTCTTTCACTCACTCTTTTTTTCTCGTTGGTCTCTCTATTGCTGTCCCTCATCCACACCCTATCTGGCCTCTTCCTCTGTTTACCCTAATGATGAGTAATGGGCCGCAGGCCGCCAGATAAGTCACATCAATCTCAACCTCTCCTGAGGCAGTGTGTGTGTGTTTGTGTGTATGTGTGCTTTTACGTGTCTCTCTCTTACTCTCTCTCTCTCTTTGTATGTGTGTGTGTATGTGTGTATGTGTGTATGTGTGTGTGTGTGTGTGTGTGTGTGTGTGTGTGTCTGTTTGTGTGTTTGTCTGTGTGTGTTTGTGTGTATGTGTGCATGACATCTCTCTCTCTTGCTCTCTCTGTCTCCCTGTGTGTGTGTGTGTATGTGTGTGTGTGCATGACATCTCTCTCTCTTTCTCTCTCTCCCTGTGTGTGTGTGTGTGTGCGCGCGTGTGTGTATGTGTGTGTGTGTGTGTATGTGTCTCTCTCTCTTAGTCTCTCTGTCCCTGTGTGTGTGTGGGTGTGTGTGCGTGTGTGTGTGTGTGTATGTGTGTGTATGTGTGTCTCTCTCTTAGGCCCCGTCCACATGACAACGCTCCTGGATTTTTTTCTTTGCGGGTTAATAAAGAAGTCGCGTCCACACGACAACGGAGCAGTAAATATTTACGTCCACACGGGAACGTTTTCATTGCGTTGTCATTGCGAAAGGTGTGCTGTCCCAGCTTGAGGGGCATGATCAGAAGCGCAGTGATTCACTTTAATGTTGATTTTAGCAATGTGTGTTCTCGCTATTTAATAAGCTACAGAGCTACACTGCAGACGATTTATACCCCAAATTATCCCACAACAACCTGTTTGTAAAAGTTTGCCGCTGTTGTGAGATGTCACATCGTTAAATTGACCCACTTAAGCGATACGGAGCAGAAAATGAAAAACATAGAAGGAGTTGCAAATAAACTTGAGACAACTGCGCAATTATTCGCTTAAAACATGTTGATTTTAGCAATGCGTGTTGTTACTGAGGGGAGATGGAAGCAGCAACAGTTGCTTTTTAATTAATTAAAGGAGAACTTCGGTGTAAAATGAAAATTGGCATGTTAAAACATCATACCGAGTTGGTATGTGTACTGAGGAGCAAAATTGATTTAGCCTGTTGCATTCGGAGTTTAACTATTTTTTATCGTTTGTCCCAGAAGGCTAACAATGGAAGTGGTAGGTGCCATAGACGAAGCATGATGACTACGCTATTTTTAAACCATTAAAACAGCTCGAAGAAACTCCACACTCCATCGGTAGTACAACAAAGGCCCTGACATTAAAAACGAGGCACTGAGAACTTTGTAAGTGTACACAACATTTATTAATAAAACAGTTTTGACAAGCAGTACCTTGCTGTAGTTTCTCATCGCCGCCATGATGAAAGTCCAAACAAGTCAATTGTACCACCTCTCCTCCTATTCTTCCTGCTGGTTCGTGTTCGTCAATTGACTGGTGCGGACGTTCATCATGGCAACCAGTTTGTAAAAGTTTGAAGTTGTTGTTATGAGATGTGCAGCGCAAGGTGAAGGGGCGACGACGTCATCGTTTTCAAAAGGTTGCGTTTTGCCTGTCTACACGAAAACGAAACGGCGGCGTTGTCAGACTTTCTCACTTTGGAACCCGTTCTCAAAAAGTATCGTTTTCGGGCACCCAAAACTCTGGCGCCGTGTGGACGAAAGGCCAAAACGCAAACAAACTTTACCGTTTTGACCTGAAAACGTTGTCGTGTGGACGGGCCCTTACTCTCTCTCTCTGTATGTGTGTGTGTGAATGTGTGTATGTGTGTATGTGCATGTGTGCGTATGTATGTGTTTGTTTGTGTTTGTGTATATGTGTGCATGTCCCCCCCCCCCCCCTCCACTTACTCTCTTTCTCTCTTTGTCTCTCACTCTGTACATGTCAGTGTGCTGCAGACCACTTTGCTGTGCAGTCCTGATGCCTCTACTCAGAACACAGGCCAAACCTGAACCATGTTCTCTGACTGAACCTTGAATTCTTTTGTGTTTGTCATCTTCATCTGTGTTTTCTGTCGTGTGGTGGCATGTATAATGTTTACAGAATTCACAGAGGAACTCATTTGCAGACCAAAAATAGACATTTTGCCGTGTTAGTGGCTAAAATGATATTGATCACTTGTACATGTGACTTTACTCTGGAGAGAATGGCCTTTACTATAAGTATAAATTGCAGGAGATGGTTGATTTGACTGGTCTGGATGCTCGTTTAACTTCAGCCATGTCAGTAACTTTAAGTCAAACTACTTTTTCAGTTTGTGTGTTGGTTTATGAAGGACCTAGTGGCAAGATTCTCATTAACGGTCTTCAGGTTCATTACAGCTGTAATCTGGTGGGACATTGACTGTTCAACCATGCAGTACCCCTTTGTGCACTGTAGAGAACTAGCAGTAAGCAGATTGTTCTCTCTCTGTCTGTCTTTCCTCTCTCTCTATCTCTCTCGCTCTCTTTATCTCTCACTTTCTCTCTCTCTATCTCTCCCTTTCTCTCTCACCCTGTCTTGCTTCCTGTCTCTCTCTTTCTTTCTCTCTCTCTTTCTGTCTATCCCCTGCTGGTTTGTGATTGCTATGTTGTCTTGGGAGACAAACTACGTGTTTGTTGTCAGCTAGGAAAACACTCCACTAGAAATCAATAGGTTTTAATTTGGTGTTGTGTCTTACCGAGACTCATTTTCAAATTAGTGCTGTCTGTATAATTTGGTGGTTTTTATGAACATGTTTTTGGTGTCTAATTTTCGCTGCACTGTATGCCTGTCGTCATGCTGTGTCGTAATTAATTTCTCATCACGTCCCTCCGAATAACTCACTCATGCATCTAGACCTCAGCCCTTGTTTTTCCTGATGGGGTTAGTTTCCTCATGTGAAAATAGCTTTTTATCATCTCTGATGTGTTCTCTGTTGGTGCATGTGAAGTGTGTGTTTGTGTGTGAGAGGAAAAGGGGACAGGAGGCAGATGATGGGGTGCTCTTCAGCCTCTCACACACACACACCACACACACATGCATCATTTTAGCCCAAAGATAATAGCAGACACATTTGTGTGTGTGTGTGTGTGTGTGTGTGTGTGTGTGTGTGCATGTGTGTGTGTGTGTGTGTGTGTGTATGTATGTGTGTGTGAGTGTGTATGTGTGTGTGAGTGTGTATGTACATGTGTGTGTATGCATGTGTGTATGTGTTTGTGCGTGCATGTGTCTGTGCATGCATATTAGTGTGTGACCACGCGCATGTTAGTGTGTGTGTGTGTGTGTGTGTGTGTGTGCATGTGTATATGTGTATGTATGTGTTTGTGTGTGTGTGCATGCATCTGTGCATGCGTCTGTGCGCATGCATGTGTCTGTGTGTGCATATTAGTGTGTGTGTGACCACACACATGTTAGAGTGTGTGTGTGTGTGTGTGTGTGTGTGTGTGTGTGTGTGTGTGTGTGTGTGTGTGTGTGTGTGTGTGTGTGTTTGCGGTACGGTGTGTGGCACTCCACTGCAAGCCTTCCAGGCATGCTGCGTTGACCACACACATGTTAGAGTGTGTGTGTGTGTGTGTGTGTGTGTGTGTGTGTGTGTGTGTGTGTTTGTTTGCGGCGGTGTGTGTGGCGCTCCACTGCAAGCCTTCCAGGCATGCTGCGTTGGCAGGTTGGTCTATCAGGATCTCTGACACTGCTTACACAAACACACAGGCTCTGCCCTGCTTTCCTCTGCCCTGCTCTGCTCTCCTCTCCTCTCCTCTGCTTTGGTTGGTGGCGAACACAGGCGTAGCCTACCTGATGACGGAGTCCCCATTAATCTAGCCTCATGTGATTCCGCCCCCCTTGCAAAAACCAGACCTGTAGGAGATGCAGGTTTTCATGTTTATAGTGTCTGTCTGTATGTCACACATCTACAAAGCCTCGTTTGAAAAGTACAGCCTGTGGTCCTAGAAAACGGTTGTTGATGTTTTAGCTCAATAGTCCATCAGGTTACATTACTCTCTTTCTCCTCAGCGCTCCTAGGTTACCTTGTTTCATAACAAAAACAAAGTTCCTCTCTGCAGCCAAATCTCTCTCTCTCAGCACCAGGCGCTGGTGGGCTGCAGAGATGCAAAAGAGTGAGCCTGATGAAGTGCTTAGCAAAACGCAGCAAAGCTTTCAAGGTTAAAAGTATCTTTAATGTCCCCAAGGGGCAATTTGTTATACAGCCAGCAGAGAAATGCACACACCAACAATAAATACATACTGTACAGAAATACGCAATTAAGACTTAGACGTACGAACATCGAAACATAAATACTGACAGGCACTTAAAAACACTCAACAAGAACTATTTAAAAGGATGGTTACAGCGGGTAAAAATTTGTTCTTCATTCTTTTTGTTCTACAACTGTGCATCCTGATGGTAAAAGGGAGAACTCTGAGAATAGGTGATAGGAGTCAGCTAAAATTGCCTGAGCTTTTTTGAGGCACCTGATTTTGTAGAGAGCGGAGATGTTATTCGACTGGCAACGTTGTGGATGTGGTTCTTGTTTTTCTGTGCCAGTAGCCCATACCAGCAGATAAAAGAAAAAGTAAGAACAGATTCAATAAGCTTAAGAAAATAAAAGATCATTAAAACACTTTCCAGTGTGCGTTGGCACCTTCTTTCTTAATTGAAGAACAATTACTATGTACAGATATTGGCTTCACCCAAGAACAGACCGCTACAATACTGTGAGGAGCAATTTGCCAAATCCATTGAGTGTAGTTGTACATTATGAGCCAGTTTCCCATATGTGGATGAAGAGCAGTCATATATCAAAGGTGAATATCAAACAGAAATCTCCACAGATAGAGTTTGGTGACACTTGATTTGGATAGTCTGCCCAGAGAGACATCACAGATGGTTTGTCACAAAAAATCACCTTCATTGTGTTTGTTGTTTAGTGACTTATTATCTTGATTAAACCCAACTACCTAACCTAACTTAACAACCTAACAAAACACAGAGTTTCACAGATCTATTCTTAATAGTCTCGGTATCTCTGTAGATAGTCCATAGAACCCTCTTTCAGACCATCCAAATAAAGTGTGACCAAAGGTTTAACATAGAACAAGGCTTAATCTATATCAAGGAAAATAGCTTTATCCTTGTATTAGGTTAACAGTGTATTGGTTTAGAATCTTGATCTGTACCTCAAAAATGTTTGGCAGGTCTTAAACGTATTCAGTGTTTCCCCCATATGCATTCAGCAGTGGTGTACTACTGCTGTTAAATTTTCAAGCACTGCTGCTGATCAGTAAGACTACAGCAGTGCCTTTATTTTTCGCACTGTGTAAGCACTACGTCCAAAGGCTTATTTTTATCTCTCAACCGGACGATTTGGTACTAAGAATTTGCCAGAATTCACCATTTATCAGACTCCCCTAACATAGTTGGGCTAACAGTGTTTCTCGACTGACAGCAGCCCTGCTGTAACACAATTCTAGGTGAAACACTAGTATTACTTATTTAGTAATAACTACCCTGTCTACCTTCAGCGCAGACTTTAAAATCACATACAAGCACACCGCATGTCATGGCGGTTTGGTTGCGTTCATGCGCGTCGTGTGGCTGCGCTAAAGAACGTAAATCTCAAGACGTATCCCCCTGAGCTCATGTTACCTCAGCTTTAAGAAAAGGGAGCAGGTCTGGTGTGTTTTATGTTGTTTTATGAGGGTTTCCAGGGGGGAGGCCCGACCTTGATGAGTGAAATATGGGCAGGTGGCCAGCGGGTGAAGCTAAGTGCTAATGCTCTCGCACACGAAGAGCGTGAACTAGCAGCAATAAACCCACAACACCATAAATCCAAGCCCGGACAGGGGCGTGAGTATATTTGTGTCAACGCAGAGCATAATTACACGGCGATAAAAACGTGTGAAGTGTCAAATCAATGGAGCTAACTAACAAGAGGATTTTTTTTCTTTCTCTTTCTCTCACTCTCTCCTTTTGAAAGCACTGCTATGATTGAGCTGCGTCAAATCAAAGGGCTCGATTGGATTGCCATGGCAACGGCACCTTCTGCCTGACGACGGGGCAGAGTGGGCCGATTATGAAGCGCTCGGTTATCAATCATTATTGATCTCACTTACTGTAAGGAGGCAGTGCTCTATGGGTGTTTACGCTCACACACGTGCGTATGTATGTGACTGTGTGTATATGTGTATGTGCGTGTGTGTGTGTGTGTGCGTGTGTGTGTGTGAAAGAGAGGGAAGAGGAATGTGTCTGTGTTTATGGCTATGGAGAAGAGAGATGGGTGTTTTGAGAGTATGAATGTGTGTGTGTGAGTGTGTGTGTGAGTGTGTGTGTGTGTGTGTGTGTGTGTGTGTGTGTGTGTGTGTGTGTGTGTGTGTGTGTGTGTGTGTGTGTGTGTGTGAGAGGGAGGGTGAGCAATTGCGTGTGACTATGTTACCATGTGTAAGAATTGGAGAGCCACAGAGAGAAAGAAAGAGGTGAGTAATTGTGTGTGACTACTTACCATGCGTAAGAGCTAGAGAGAGTGACAAAAAGAGAGAGGGGCAGAGAGAAAGAGGAAGAGATGAGGCAAGAGAACAAGAGATAGAGAGACAGAGAGAGAGAGACAGATAGAGAGAGAGAAACAGAGAGGGGGATAGAGAGAGAGACAGAGAGAGAGAAAAAGAGAGACAGAGAGAGAGAAAGGGAGAGAAAGAAACAGAGAGAAACTGAGAGAGAGAGAGAAAGAGAGTCAGAGAAAGAAAGAGAGAGAGCACCTCCCTCCCCTGCTGAGCACTTTCTATGTCTTCATCAGTGAGTGCGATTGAGGGCCTCGCAGGTCGTAAAACAGAGCGGAAAAAAAACCCACTGCCTGTTTCCCCTGTCTGCGTCTGTTTCATTTTCCATCTCGCTCTTATTAATTCAGCCGAGATAATTTCACACAGCCTGTGTGCTCGGCGCCCATGGCACGCCAGCTGAAACAGACACCCCCTCCACTCCCTCCTCACCCCTTCACCAACCCCCACCAACAGCACCAGCACCACTGCCTCTGCCAACACCACCCACCCATTACCCACCAGCCACCACCCCTCCCAGCCCCCAGCACCACTGTTGTGCCAATAGCACCCCAGTAGTACCACCACAACCACCCCTCACCCACCCCCCCCACCCCGGGTACCACCCCTCCCTCCCATAACCACCCCCATCCACCCCGACACCCCCCAACCCCCAACCCTCCAGCCGTGCCTGTGCCCGTGCTGCCTGCGTCT
>CM050210.1:22241219-22291219 GCA_027475355.1 Coilia nasus | reverse complement strand
TTCTCTATTCCACATTAACCCCTGAATGACTCTCTTCATAAACTTCTCATTAAGCTGGCATGCAGTTGCACATGAGAGAAGAAAGGCGTTATAGTTCACCTCACCTCCGTGAACACCCAAAACTTCTCTGTGATGCCACCTGCTGGCTGAATGTTAAATGGCAGGCCAGCTGAAAACTCCCCGAGCCACCATTCTTGCATGTACTCCACAGCGGTGGTCAGGTCACTGCTCATAGTTGTATGATTTTTATATAGGTGACCCCACCTACACACGCCCATAGATAAGATAGGCCTATACCTTGACAACTTTATGAAGAACATCAGCAAGTGTACAAAATTAATACTTCAAAATAGAAATATTATTTTATGCTATCAGATGTCTAATTAACTTGCACATCTCCTGAAATGCTATTTTTTCGTGTGTGTGCATATTTGTGTTTCGGTGTACTCTCTGAATTGGAGTAAAACTAAAAATAAGTCTTTGGATTTGAAAGGATCAAATCAAAATGCAATGCCAATGGAAGGCAAATATTTTACAAGGGAATCTATGAATTCATGACAGCATACAGTTTAAAATTCCCATGTCAGGAGGTTAAGAGTAGCTATTCCCCAAAACTCTTTTAATTTAAAATACGTTTTGTCATTAATATACAGGGACCATTTATTTGTATGGATGTGCCCTAATATACAGGGACCATTTATTTCAATGGATGTGCCCTAACCCTACACTGTCCCCCCCCCCCCCCTTTGTCCAGGCTTCTCCATGAAGTTGCTGATCTTGGAACTCCACACTCTACAAAAATGAAACTGAGATTTTTTTTTTTTAAACAATAATTTTATAATAGCATACATACAATGCAGTCATACTAAACCTGTTTTTTCTTTTACATTGTTTTAGGTATTTTTAGTAAATGCAATATAAATGTTTTAACTGTGCCATTTTGCTTTATTACACTGGGTTACTACCACTACTATGATTATCACTAAATCATGGAAAAAGGCATAGGATATAGAGAGTAATACAGTAGCTGGTACCATCATGGAATTTTGCATCCTTACAGAAATTTAAGATGTAAAAACATAATTTCAGACCACCGTACTGCCCTACAAAGGCAAAGTGCGGTATGCTTGTCTTGGTCTGGGAATGCCTTCAGCAGAGATCATTGGAGAGTAGATGTCCACTTGCACCCTTTATGTTAATAAGGGGAATTTGAGTGTAAGGGGAGGTGGAGGCATAATTTGCAATGCCAATATGCATGACTTAAACACAGAGGCAGACAAACCAGCTTGAGAAAGTAAAAGTCCATATGTTCCTTCTGCCTGCTCTCCTAACACAGGTGATTTCAGTGATTAGCTTATCTACCTGGCTGAAGAGGTGTGTTCATTTGGATCAGCTGGTTCAGTGAATTGTCTGGAACAAATATGTGGTAGGACTTTTACTTTCTGAACCTGGAATGCCCGCCTCTGCTTAGACGGCAGGCAGGTTTAAGTCACCTGGAAGGTGTGGAAAGGTGAGTTAGTTGCTGTCAATCATCCCTATGAGCTCCTCCCTAATTTTGTTAAAAAATGATCTACTTGTCAAATGCTTATCCTGGGTAGTTTGCCACTTACTGTGGACACCCAAATACATGTTGGTTATATCAGGTACACAGACCAAAGGCAAGGCTCCACTGGAAGATCCCTGTCGAGATGCTATCAAACTCCAAAAGATTGATGTAGCACGTGTAGGTGGTGTGTTTTTAATATCCACAATGCTGATATCGCTTTAGTTCACATTTAAAATGTCAGACACAGAAAAATAAATCACTCGTGTGATTATATTGTAAAAACGTTTTTAATTCAGTAAAACGTGTCACTCTTAAAACAAAAAGCACGACAGCATTCAGGACTGTAGGGCAGCTGAGCAAAATAAAATAAAAAAGTTGTAATTTCATGTATATTACACTGTACTCAAAGATGGCAAAAATACAACCCCAATTCACACTGTAAAATGCAAGCAAAAAAAAACCTCCATTTCAGATTACGATCAATGACTGATCTGCTGTTGTACGACAAATGATAAGTTACGACACTTAAAGAGCTTTTAGCCCGTTATTTCATGTCTGACAAATGGGAAGCCCCTATTGAGAGCTGTAGAGAGGTTGACTAGCTGACCACCTGTCATACTAACAGGTAGACAAGCTTCAAAACACTCAGAAATGTCCCGTGTTGTCCGAGGGAGGGAATAAACACAAATAAAAACGAATTTCTTGGGAAAACCAAAAAAAAGGAGTTTCCCCCATCTTGTACGTGATGCCATCTGCTAAAGCGACCACACAAGTGCTTCTTAAAGGGTTCCTGTCTGTATTTTATGACGCTAATGAAGGAAATGAAGTCTGTCTCTACCAGATCTGGGTGTTGGTATACATATATAACAAGTGTGTCAGGTCTGGTTCTCTAATTATCTGGGCCTTTTATGTTATCTGGGCCAGAAGCTTCTCAGAGGATAGATCTGGTCTGGGAACAGGCCTCCTCAGGACAAAGTTCTAGTAGATTTGTTACTAACTACAATGATCTGATCTGTTCCCAGAGCAGACGGGTATACTACAAAGGTGGTTAAGTGATAAACCTGGTTAAGCTAACCCAGATGTAGTCATAAATCTGTGAGTAGAGGAGCCCAGGGTTTTATGCTCTTCGCTAAACACAAATGGCAAAGGGCTCTTTTTCCTATGAGGTATATGACTATCTCTGGCTTAAATCAAGCAGGTTTGTCACTTTCAAGCACCCTGCCCCAGTGTATCCCATCTGAGGCGCTTCCTGAACAACAAGAGCCCAGAGTACTTCCGAAAAGCCAGACCAGAGCTACAGAGGTTTCTCCAGCTCCAATGGGGCTGAAGATGGTGGGGACAGGGACGGTGAGAGGGTGGGAGTGGGGGGCTCAGTAAAGAGCTTCAGAATTGCTGCTTCGCGGCCTCTTGATCTTCTCTATGTTCTTCAGGATCATGTCGTGCAATGTCACCTGTGAACAAGACAGCAATGTGACTATTGTTGACATAGGAGCACTTCACATTAGGCACTTCACATTAGGTACTTCATAACAGTTTCGTTTCTGACATATTTCTCTTCAAGAACCTTCACTGAAACAGTCACAACAGTCATTTTTTCACAACGCAGAATGTACACATTTTTTGTGCCTTTTTTTGTTAGACTACCATCATTTTACAGAAACTGGCATAACAAAATATCCATAGAAAGTAATTTCATGAGACCTACTCAAGCTGGTGAAAAGAATGTATAGTATAGTTCCTTTACAGTGTATCTACATGTAGCTGTGGTACAGTGTAAGTATTTAATTGTACATATTGTTACAAACTTTGTTATACTGTACTGTATTATGTGCATACACTGTAACAGGGACTGTAAAATAAAGTGTAACCAAAATCCATTGCTGCAGGAACCCTGCGTAAGTATATAACTATAGGTGTCCTCGTGCAGCTTGGGACCAAGCTACCTGCCCTTCCTCCTCACGTGTTAAACAGGTTAGACAGAAAATTCACACGTGATGAAAAATGCATGTGTACATCCACTGTATTTACTTATACATTTCTTTCACCCTCCATGGTTTTAAAAAGTCCATAGTAAAGGTCATGAAATGCCTGCAGTGAACAAACAAGTACTGTCAAAGTAACTTTGTGTCAGAGCTTCATACAGAAAAGGGTAAAAAAATGCACTGTAAAATGCAGTTTCAATGTTTTGTTGTTGTCAAAAGTGCCATTTAAAACAAGTATGTTGTATATTATTTGTAGGCTTTCTTTGAGCCAATGGCCCATTTATGGTCTTCTTTAGACCAACTCTTTCACTTATTTGACTGATGGAGAAATATCTTAGTGCCCCTTTCTGTCGCCCTGGCATTGTAAGGCACCCTGAAATGGGCCAAACGTAACAAAAGGGCCTCTTGTTTATAGCCGTAAAGCAGCTTAAACAATTTCCAAAAAATATAACGAACATGGCGAGCAAAGGATTTCATCTGCCAATATTCACAACTTGGACTAACCTGTGGACCTTTCTGAACAGAAGGAATAAAAATCCTGCTGGAGGACTACACATATACATATTCTTATCTGTCTAGATGGATCCAAGTGTTTCTAATTAGTTTTCTAAATATGTGTAGGTGCCCCAAGCGGTTGTGTCAAATAGATCAACTACAACTTCAGTGGAAGGCAAAAACAAAAAAGGCCAGATGTTGTTTGGGGGCAAAACTTATGCAAACTTTGCATGCATGGGCACTGGTCACATCAATACACAGATCAAAACAAACAAACTCGTAGAACAATCCAAACCCCTCTATCAGTGTGGTTGACTCATCTGCCATTACCTAATCTACCTTGATTGTGTTGTGTAATCTAACTGACTGACCTGACATCACATTACATTACATGTCGCACCAGAAACCTAGTGTGAGGACAGCGATTCTTGACTCAGTGAGTCAGCCATTGAGCGAGGAAAAAGATTACTTAGTAGGTCAGTTACTCACATATTGATTTCTCAGCTCTGACACTATGATCTTCAGACTGATGTATTCCTTCTCGTCTATCTCAGTCACCGTGCGACGATAGTCTTCCTACAGAAGGAAAAATAGAAAAGCATACATACATAAAATATTGTTATTTGAATTGGACCCTGAGTAATGCAATGAAGGTAATGATGTCATTCATTTAATCCACATCAAGTAAAATAAGCCATTTTAAATCGCTAATTAAAACCATAAGATGTCACGTACCACATGTGGATATTTTGATATTTTGGATACCAACTTTGCCCTAGTAATGTAGTACCTTATGTTGGAAACAAAGAAAAAAGTATGAACATAAGTATTGACTTTCAGGTTATGCAGACATTTCATGAGTAAAGTATCACATTATAAAATGGCAGTATGCTGTTACCTCAAAAAAAAAAAAAAAAGGCTGCGACACCAGTGAGCTCCCACAAAAAGGTTTCAATCATACATGATGTTTTGGGCACATGAGGAGTCGCGGACCTTGTTTGCTTTTTGGTCCAGCACCCAGAAGACTTGAGGCAGATGTGTGTCCTTTAGACCTACACAGAATGGTTTTGTTACCTACCTTGATATCTGATCTAGGTAGGATGCAGCTTCTCCTTCCACTGCTCTCAGCTCAGCTACAGTCTCCTCCTGCAGCACAACAATTTAAAAAGGTTTAAAGGAGAACTTTGGCAGATTTAAAGCTATATTCTACCAGTACCAGAGGTCTTTGTCAGAGATATGTTTGCGGAAATTTCACAGTACAGGCGAGACTGGCCAGGCAGCTACAACGTCCCGAGATTTCCAACGTCAAAGTAGACAGCAATTTTGCACACCTAAAGAGGCTGTTTCTCTCTTTCTAGGCCCAATGCAAGAAGATACCACTATGCCTGTTTAACTCAGCAATAGTCAAGACACAAGACGCAAGTTTATCAGAAAGCTGTCTCTCTGTTGACTTCCTCCACGATCGCAAAGTCCAACATTGACGACTGTCAAACTTTTAACTCCCATTTTCACCAGCAACAAAATAAACAAAAAAAAAAAACCAACCAAAAAAAACATAACTCATTTTTTTGTAACCTTTTAGCTATATACAGCACGCAAAGACCTCTTAGGTAGGATATGGAGGTCAAACTTGTCAACGTTCTCCTTTAAGGCTGGCTTAAAAGAGACGATGCACATGGTGGCATACACCAAGCGCACACTTTCACTGTGTTTACATGATGACCACAGGTGGCTTTACCAAGGTCTGAAACAAAGGCTGCTCTCAGGCAGAGATTAAAATTACTTTACGAGACCCTCCAAAGACACGTGACCGCATGCCAGATTATAAGCACAACAGTGGAAAACTGGATGAATTTAGAAACAGACTTACTGGTGTCTAGTTTTGACTTTTGCTGTGAAGAATACATGTTATACATTATGCACCACACACTTTAACATAGAAGGCGGCATAATTACAACCCGCTGGGGGAAAAACGCACCTGAATTGACACTCCAAAGTTGTTGCCATCCTCTATCCTTGGGATTAACAACTGAACCCACATTTTGACCTAAAGAAATAGAAAGCAGATTTATAATGTTAACATTCCTCCAGTTTTTTACTGGTTTTCTTGGTTTCTCAGCCTTTCATTTTCACTTGAAAGTGCTCTGGATCATCCACATGTACACTTACTGTGTTGCATTTCTCTATGAGAGTCCTGATCTCTGGTTTGACCCTCTCAATCAGGTCCAATAGCTTTCCATTGCTTTTCATCATCCCCCCAGGCATGACAAACACCTTAGTTCCAGACACTGTGAATAAAAGGAGGGAGGGAAGGATGGAGGGAGGGAATAACATGTTATTGCTTAGCAAGTGAAAGAGACTTGAGACCACAAATCCACTCACCATCCTCTAATTAAAACAGCGCCTCCCCAATGTAACAACATAAAAATGAATACCTTTGTCCTCTCCTGCACACTCGTCAAGTTTTCTCTTTTTTGCATTTTGCTGAGGAAGACAATGCAAGTCAGTAAAGGACTTCAAAATGTTGGTAAAGACCCATGCTTATACACAATGGCTCACAGAAGACACAATGACCAATATACAGTCTACACCCTATACTTATTTGGCAAAATGTTCAAGACTAAGTCCAAAATAAAGACCAAGTCCAAAATATTGAAGCTTTTACCGTGTCCAGGCCATCGTGGAGGTCTGACAGAAGAATGGGGTCTGGCACAGATAGGTTGATATCTGAATGGATTTCCTTCAGCTCTTTGACGTTTAAGATGGGTTCCTGCAGAAAGCGACCAAGTGTGGAATCAGCTTAATCACCACAGCACATTTCAACAATGGGAAAGACAAGTCACTTTTGACTGCATGTTGTAGTGTATGTTATCATTTGATTATATCTGTGCATTTTTTGTTATTTTTGTAAGTCAGCAGAGTACGTTTTATTTATAATTTGGTACTTATAGTGTTGTATGTGACTTTGGAGAAAAGAGTGTGACAAATACTCAGTCTGAAAATTAACTGGAATACTCTAATTTAACCAGAAACAGTGCAGCCAACGATACTCACCTTGAGGAACTGATCAAGTTCTAATAATTTCTTTGGGAAAAAGTTGGCAACCAGGTGCTCTGCCTATCAAATTACATAACAGTCACAGTTAAGGGCAGGCTGAATATGTGGCATTTAATAGAGCATTCCTCTGTCGAGCAATTTACCTCTGAAGTGATTCGCTCCCTGAAAGCATCCACCTGCCAAAACACAAAACACCAATGTTTGTTATTGGTCTACTCCTCAGATGACACGAAATCGAATCTCATCCCACAAAATACCACTGCAGACAAATAACGTTGCAAAGCTTAATATTTAACATAGCGTGACACTATTGCAGTTGACACTGCGTTCCCCAACTTTGATCAGTGGTTCTCTTACCATCAAGAAAGTCAAATAGACGTAAGGTAACGCTGCAGCATTGAGCTTTCCAATACATTGGGCATGTGCGCAGTAGCTAATGAACAAACATACTGACAATTTTAGGAGAATCACAACAGCGATACGGAGAATATGTCAAGACCACTGATTAATTACAGAGAGTAGGCAAGCTAGCCAAAGTTAACCTAGAAAGCCAAAGTTAGGTAACCATTATCTCTGCCGGTAAGCTAAGCTAACCTATTTATGTCACCGGTGATTAGCTTGCTAACATGCATTGAAAACACATGACGTAGCATTTTTAATTCGCCGTCTGTCTTGTTTTAAAAGAAGATGTACGTAAGCTGGTGGTTGTATACGCATGAGTAAAATATATACTTAAAAGCGGATTTAGACACCAAAGGTGCGCGGGAAAGTTGAATGATTAGCAATAAAACACACCGGCTAGTAGAGGTGGTTGGCCTATCGTATAATTCATTTTCACACCATTTTAACTTATTTAAGTAATTCCTTTACAGTTACCTTAGTCTTGATTTCATTGTCCACCTTGAGCAGTGAAGACATCTTACTTATTTCCCCCCAAAAGATAAACAGATTGTCTTCACAGCATAAAATGATACCGTGTGGCTTCTAACTTCTGTCAGCCACAAGGTACGGCGAGTTAAAAGATGACGTTGTCAATGTGCGACACAGTGAATGTTTTTGGACATGCGCATATATCTCATGCTGGGTTTCAAAGAAATGCCTGAATTCGTGCAATACCAGTGCCACGTACGAAAAACCTACAAACTACGATTTGACTGTGTCTCGTCATATTTGTAACACAAAAATATTTCGAAGCCCCTTCAGTTGGAACATACATGCTTGTCAATGATCATAGATTTAGGTAAGGTGCACCTGTTGTATCCTGGCGATGAAACAGATTTTCATGTACTTTATTTTATATTATTTTATATTTTGTTTTTCAAGAAAAGCTCTGTAGATACAATATGTATCATGTGTATATCATGGCAAGATAAACAAATGAACAATTTTGATTGGGGGTTGAGCACTTCTTCTAACAGCACGTGACGTGGTTGAGGGGGAGTGTGCAGCTGAGACGGCCATGTAAACAAGGAAAAGACTTGCGGACCGAGGAACGTAGATTTCATCTCGGACAAAAAAGACACGTAGTATTAAATGATACCTCTTATTTAAGTGTGGCCAGCAGCCATGGGCTTTCCTGTCACCATCAAAGTCAATTTCAGGGGCAATGTGAGGAAGTTTCCCGTTGCAGACTCGGAGAAAGCACAGTGGGAATCCGTGGAGGCCTGGGTGAGTGAGTGTAGGCCTATGGCCAGCGTCACAACCATCCTGTCGTTGTCGGGCAATGTTTTTGGTCTCGGTCCTATTTCAAGGCCTACGTAAACAGATAGGCTAAACATCTGTTATTGAATAGTAACTTTAAACTCATATAGTCATCAATGTCTGCTGTTGGATTAGTGAATGTTTACTGCGCACTCGAAGAAAATGCGTTTTATAGTCCTCGCGATTTTAAATGGCTTCCTTATTTATTACACACAATCGATTAAAATCACTGGCGCATTCACAATATAAATAAATGAAGTTTACTGCATCCACGAATGATGCAATTTTACCTTAGGCCTACGCGATTGAAAGAACCTTGCCGAGCCACCTGTCAAAGGATCTTGCAATGACGTCACATCAAAATGTCTTTATGTACCAGGATATTGTGAGAAGGGCCTTAAGCCGTTTTTGTGCAGTAGCTGTAAGCTTTATAACACGTGTATTACCTCACTGTGGTAACTGTCTTTAAACGCAGATTAAAACGACCATTGGCTTATGTCATTTCCAAGTAAAATATTTTGACGAAGACAATGAGGAGGTGAGCAAAAATACGTTCAAAATACATGATAACTTATTAGTAATAGACATTTTTAAACAAGTGTTACAACATGCTAAAAGCTGTTAATTTCAACTTTTTACATTTTTACAGGTCTCAATCAACAGTCAAGGTATGGGAACATTTTAAAGGCATGGCTACATAGATTTTTTAAGTTGTGGAACAACATTGTAAGCAACATTGTTTCCATTGACGGAGTATGAATCAGATGCCCTTGACATTTTCTTAAGCCATTTGTTATACGAATTATTTTCGATTCCTCAAATACAGTATTACAACATTGTGGCAATAACTTCATATTAATTTTTCACTTTTCTCTTTTTTTGTTTAAACAGAGGAGTATGTGGAGGCGCTAAAGGTAATGTACATGTTTGGTATTATTGTTTATAGCTATAGTAAATGGCTATAGTCTACAAATGAAATATACACAACATAGGTCCTTGTTATGTTTAGAATGTACCTTGAGGGGACTACACGGATAGCGCTGTATTGTCGTTAGCATTGTTGACGGTTCACCTGACGCTTTTTTCCTTTGGTACATATTTTCTACAGAGCGCTCTGAAGCAGGGTAACCAACTCCATATGAATGTTTACAAGATGAAAGGACAGGCAGAGAGTGGGGCCATGAAGGTGGAGGTGAAAGAGCTCAAGCTTGAGAATAGACCAGCTCCCCCGTACCCCTCAAGACTCAAGACCGTGGACAAGGAGACTCAAGTCACTCCCGAGCGGGACTCGGTAAGGGAGAGAATGTCTTTTTCTTTAAAAAACAAAATATCTCTGAAACACTTTGTATCTTGCTCTTGGAATTAGGAAACAGTCTTAAATCTGTGCTTTGCCCTTAGACAGCCCAGTGTACATTTGTGTGTTGTGTTTTAATTTTTTTTGTCCATTTAGGTGGTAGTAAAGGATAACAAGGGGGCCAAAGTAGAAGATGAGGCTGTGCCAGCATGGTTCAAGTCATACATGGATAAGGTAGGAAAAAACAGCAGGTTTATTATTGTGTAAGAAAGAAGATGTTATATTTATACCATATACAGTACAGGCCAAAAGTTGGACACACCTTGTCATTCAATGCGTTTTCTATATTTTCATGAATATTTACATTGTAGATTCTTACTGAAAGCATCAGAACTGTGAATGAACACATGTTTGATGGGTAAACGAGCATTCTCAGCATTATTTGTTGAGTTATGACCAAAAATGTCCAAATTGGTCCTATCTTGCAATGGTGAAGAATCCTTAAAAAAAAATCCTTAATCCCGATGGTGATCCGGATCACCAACAAAAACGAATCAGTTGTAAGTTAGCCAACTTCTGATCTATCCTGAAAATGTCATCGAAATCCATCCAGAACTTTCTGAGTTACGTTATTAACAAACAAACAAACAAACAAACTAGCAGACAGACAAACAAACCAACGCCGGCAAAAACATAACCTCCTTGGAGGTAGAGTAGAGTAGAGTAGAGTAACTTTATTGATCCCGAAGGAAATTAAGGGTAATTATGTACTTAACAAAAAAGTGTGAAATAACTTAAAACATGTCTTATATTCTAGTCATGAAAATAAAGAAAACACATTAAATGAGAAGGTGTGTCCAAACGTTTGGCCTGTACTGTATGCATTATTAATATTATTATTATTATTGATATTATTATTATTGTTATTAGTAGTAGTAGTAGTCGTAGTAGTACTAGTAGTAGCATTATTATCATAATCCTAATCATATTTTTTACATTTATTATAAGTAGTAAAAGTAATAGTAGAACAGTAGTAGTTACACAGTAGGAAAAGTACTCAACCAGGTGTCCTCTCCCCCAGTTCAAAGACCAGGTGGTGAAGGAGGTGGTGGACAAGATGTGCAGTGAGTTCTCTGGGCAGTGCTGCACACACCGGGGCCCTGGGCAGAGGCCGGAGGAGCCGAGCACATCTGGGGCCGCCGTCAGTTCCACCACAGGGGCCGCCTCCAGCTCAAGCACCCCGACCTGCAGCAGCTGCAAGGGCCCAGCCACGGGGGGAGGCTACCAGTGCAGGTGGGCGAACACCACTGGGTGGAGGTGGGGATGCTCAGGGCACTGTTAAGGCTTGGAGCCCTAATGTGAATCACTAAATCCATGATTGGTAACACTTTATGTTATGGATTTTTTTCAAGGTGTATCTAACTGTCACAAGATGAAATATTATGTACATACACAGTATATACACTGTACAACACTAACCTCAATCCCAACCCTTACCCCAATCGTATGGTAGTGTAAGTACATAGTGTTGCATATTGTTGCAAAATTTGTTACACTGTACTTCATGATGTAGATACAGTATAACACAGACCATAAAATACAGTGGAACCCTATGATTGTCTTTTTTTGTCAGGGTAAAGCAAATGATGATTACAACAGAGTAAGATGCTAGTATATCACCAATGTTAAAAGTGTCTTGTAGGTTGAATTTATCTGTCCACATACACAACAGATCCTCCAACAGTGACCAAAGGTATATCTATGTGTTGTCTTCTGTGTGTTGTCTTTGCAGTGTGTGCCCATCTTGCATTCTGTGCGAGCCTTGCAGTCAGGGTCACGACCCCAGCCACAACCTCAAGAGGACGCGGACGCCCTTGTCAGTTCCGGAACGTGGGGTCACCCCCGAGCCAAGGCAAGTGCCCCCAAGACGCCAAAGAAGCGCGGGAGGTCACCACTCTCAGTTCCCCATCCCCAAACCTGACCGCCTGCCACGCTGCCTTCGGAAAGCTCTGGAAAGGCAAAAAACAACTGTTTGATGCGTCACTGCGCCATTAACACACAGGATGATGACACACACAATAAATACAAATAAGAAATAGGCTTGTACTTTTTTATAGAGCTCAACTTAGCTATTTTTTGTTTTTGTCTTCGTTTTTTAAAAAACAACGTTTCTGTGGAAACCCTCCTCTATTTCTCTACGCAAAATTCTGTCCTGATTCAAAAAATTTCCGAACCTTTTTACACTCCAGGACACAGGGTGGTAGTGGTGAGCATCCGTCCCTGAGATTTTGAATAACACGTTTAGCAGCGACGCTAACGGCTCCACGCCAACGTAGCTTAGCATGGCTAACGTGTTATTCTCGGGATTCACTATCGGCGCAACAGCGTGGCTCTGCTATGCTTCGCTTTTTTTTTTTTTTTTTTTTTTTTAAAAGCCCTGCTTCTGGCCCCAGCTTCTACTAGACGGTCCTAGGTACCGGCCCTGGTGTAACAGCCCCTCTCTGCCTCGACCTCTGACCCCAGGTTCCCGCGGCGAGGCGACCGGACGGTGCGCAAAGCCGAGCGGCAGCGCCTGAAGGCGGAGCGGCGGCAGCTGAAGGCGGAGGTGAAGGAGATCAAGAAGAAGCTGCGGCTGGAGAAGCGGGGCCTGCTGTGGAGCGGCTCCACCAGCTCCACCACCACCACCGCCACCTCCAGACTGGTACCTGCCCCTGCCGCCCCCGCCCCCCCAGCCCTGGACCCAGCCCTCGCACCCGCACCAGCGCCGGGGCCCCAGGCCACCAGTCCAGAGTAAGGGCCCCAAACTAAGAGAGAGAGAAAGAGAGAGAGAGAAAGAGAGAGATAGAGAGAAAGAGAGAGAGAGAGAAAAGGGTGGTCAGATAGGGCAGGGTGGCCTACACACCCCAGCCTAGACCACACAGTCAAAAATTTTTTGTATGAAGAATAAAAATTCTCATGGTTGTTTGTTTATAGTTGAGTTTTATCGCTGGAAAAATGGATGGAACTACTACTGCTACTACTACTGCTACTACCTCAAAATGAAACCAGCTGCCTTTATGTATTGCGTCAGCTTTTTTTTTCCTTTTTGCTATGAGCTTCAAGCAAAAAAAAATAGAAACGCTAAGAAAAAAAGTGAACAAAAAAGAAAAAACAAACAAAAAAAAAACGAAAAAACAAACTGAAGCTATTCTGACGATGCTCTGTGCACTCAAACCAGGAGTTCCAAGGTCTCCTGCTCCACCTTGGTGCCCTCAATGACTGCCTTGTTTCTGGATGAGAACCTCCCAGACGGCACTTGTCTGGAGCCAGGAACCAAGTTCATCAAGTACTGGAAGATGCACAACACGGGGAACATCAGCTGGACCTCAGACACCAAGGTACCGCACGGCAAACAACTGGCTACATCTGTCACTGCTAACTAACATTTCCTGCTGCCTGCTAACTGTAATATATCTATAAACCTAATGAAATGAAATGAATGAAAATGGGGAAAGCAATTAATAGTTTTCATGTTGGTCATTGTTTTTTAGTTCAATTTTGATTACTGGTACATCAATGGGACTGGGAAGTTTTGCCAGTGTGCATGTATTTTCGGCACTTATGGCGGTGATTGTGTGTATATTTCCCATGTTTTGTGTCTGTGCCCCCCTGCTCCCCCCATTTCCAACACCCCCTCTCCAACCCCACCAACATCCCCACCCACCTCACCCCCCCATTTCCAACACCACCCAACACATCCGCCACCCCCCTACCCATCACCCCCACCTGTCACTGCACCAACAATCCCACCCAACACATCCCCCACCCCCCTACCCATCACCCCCACCCCCACCTGTCACTGCACCAACAACCCCACCCAACACATCCCCCACCCCCATCACCCCCACCCCCACCTGTCACTGCACCAACAACCCCACCCAACACATCCCCCACCCCCCTACCCATCAACCCTCACCCCCTCACCTGTCACTGCACCAACAACCCCACCACCCACCCCAATTCCAACACATCCCCCACCCCCCCTACCCATCAACCCCCCCCCCACCTGTCACTGCACCAACAACCCCACCCAACACATCCCCCACCCCCCCTACCCATCACCCCCACCCCCACCTGTCACTGCACCAACAACCCCACCCAACACATCCCCCACCCCCCTACCCATCAAACCTCACCCCTCCACCTGTCACTGCACTAACAACCCCACCACCCACCCCAATTCCAACCCATCCCCCACCCCCTACCCGTTACCCCCACCCCCACCTGTCCCCCAACCCCTCTGCACTCTCTCAGCTGAAGTTCATGTGGGGGAACCTGGCCCCCGAGTCACGGGAGCAGCGCGAGGTGGCGGTGCCCTTCCTGCAGCCGGGCCAGGTGGGCGTGGTGAGCGTGGCGTTCGTGGCGCCCCTGCTGGAGGGCACCTACACCTCCCACTGGCGCCTGGCGCACCGTGGGGAGCAGTTCGGCCCCCGGGTCTGGTGCAGCATCAACGTGGTGCCCGGTGGCAGTGTTGCCACTGTCACCTCCGTCACCGCTGCCACCGTCGGTTGCCAGCTAGGGGCCCGACATCACAGCAAGAGGCCGGTGAGCTGACGCACACGCCCGTCTTCCTCATGTCAGCCTCACTCACTCACCCAATCTGTGGGCTTTGCCAGCCTTGCCTTCTTCTTCTACCATGACAATCTAAACATGATTTAAAGCAACACTAGGTAGTTTTTTCAACCTTCATCAACTTGTAACTGGGTAAAAGGCACTTCTAAATTTGCTGCCCTGTATGGGCTATAACTGCACTAAGTAAGTTTGGAGGAGTGGACTGTCTTCTCTGTAGTTCGAATGAGAGACAGTTTCACTTCCAACCTGTAGGGCGACCGAAGACGAAAACTACTTAGTGTTGCTTTAAGCTTCCATCAAAAACATAGCTAACATAACTTGTATAATTGTACAGAATACATAAAAAATTCTCTAACATTTCCAAACATGCGATTCAGTGTATTATATGTGAAATAAATAGATATTCAAGGTTAAGTTAATAATGTTTTTGACACGAATCCTCGAGAAACAGAAAACTTGGGTAGTCGTTACCGGGTGGCTGCTTGGATTATTATGCCTCAGCCATAATGACACTCAGCATGTCACATAGTTTCCATAGCAAAATAGCTGCCCTCCCAGGATTTTTCCATAGATAGCTCATTGTTGTGGCAGGTCTGGCACTGTAGCTGTGGCTGACTTGCTTAGCAGTGTGACTTGTGCGTGCGCAATTAAGTCAGTGCAGGGGTGAGTCATGAGTCATCGTGACAATGTGTGTGTGTTTGTGTGTGGGTGTGTTTGCGTGCAGAGAGACGACCTTGGTCATGTGGAGAAGGAGCATCTGTGCTGGCCCGCCACCAGGAGCTCCAAGGACACCGCGCAGCAGCAGCCTGCCGTCTCCCAAAGACCCTACTACATTCCCTCTGTGGACATGCTGACCGCACAGGTGTGTGTGTGAGTGTGTGTGTGTTTGTGTGTGTGTGTGTGTGTGTGTGTGTGAATGAGAGAGAAAGACCCTACTACATTCCCTCTGTGGACATGCTGACCGCACAGGTGTGTGTGTGAGTGTGTGTGTGTTTGTGTGTGTGTGTGTGTGTGTGTGAATGAGAGAGAAAGACCCTACTACATTCCCTCTGTGGACATGCTGACCGCACAGGTGTGTGTGTGAGTGTGTGTGTGTGTTTGTGTGTGTGTGTGTGTGTGTGTGTGAATGAGAGAGAAAGACCCTACTACATTCCCTCTGTGGACATGCTGACCGCACAGGTGTGTGTGTGTGTGTGTGAGAGTGAAAGACCCTACTACATTCCCTCTGTGGACATGCTGACGGCACAGGTGTGTGTGTGTGTGTGTGTCTGCGTATGTGTGTGTGAGAGTAAGAGAGAAAGACCCTACTACATTCCCTCTGTGGACATGCTGACCGCACAGGTGTGGGTGTGTGTGACAGACAGACAGACAGACAGACAGACAGACAGACAGACAGACAGACAGACAGACAGACAGACAGACAGACAGACAGACTGTGTGTTTGTGTATGTTTCCATCTGCTGCGTGTGTGTTTGTGTGTGCACACATGTCTCGTGAGAGAACACCATTTTTGTGAGACTTTTGTGACATTTGTGAGACTTTTGCCCTTGTGCATGACTCGACTGACTGACTCACTCTGTCTCTATAACTGTTTTCCATTGTGTCAGGATCTGCTGTCCTTTGAGCTCCTGGATATAAACATTGTGCAAGAGTTGGACAAGGTCCCAGCTAACACTCCTGTTGGTAAGACCTCAATGATGTGACTTTTAGAGAGCAGTTAGAGGTGTTTTATTTCATTATTGGGTTGTGTGTGTGTGTGTGAGAAGGGAGATTGTTTGTCCTGACGTGTCCTCTCTCTTTGTCCTCTCTCTTTTTGACAGATATGACCCCCTGCATGTCTCCTGTCCCTCAACGAGGCCACCTGCTGGACAAGGGTGGAGCTGCGCTGACCAAAGACAAGCCTGAGCCCACTGGTGACAAAAAACACTCAGGTGAGTGACTACTGGGACATCTGGCCCATAAGAATACCTGCTGAAGAGACAGGTGCGAATAGCTGCAGCTAAAACTGTGTTGGAGGGCAGTGTACTGCATGTGGGCCCAGCTGGACTCTGCCATGTGCTTCCCACAGCCACTAGGTGGTGCTCTTACAGCTAAAGCCTTATTTTTGTCTGCCCTTTTTGTAGTCATCACCGGAGGTATGAATCCCAGCTTTAGAAAGTCAAAAACCTGCTGATTCTGTGAATACACAAATTATTAGACAGGTAGATAGGCTAACTGGTGTAATGACCTGTGTTAAGTGCACAGGCTGAAGGAATACCTGGCAGGGTTTTTACTTTTTGAAGCTGGGATTGATACCTCTGTTGGACTGGTAGACATCAAAGCTGCAGGCAGTCATAGTTAGTAATGCTCTATGACTGTTCATGCTTAATTGTCAGGTTTGGTGTTAGTACTATGTATAACAAATTAAAGGCAATTGTTTTTTAATTTATTATTTCCATATATCTTGATTCTTATTCTATTTTCTTATTTTTTCCTCTTACTTTTTTCCAGTGGTGCCACTTGCGATGCATCTCGACCACTTGGACGCTCCCGGTCAGGAGGAGGCCGACGAGGACATCAGCGGGACCCAGTTTGTGTGCGAGACCGTCATCCGCTCCCTCACGCTGGAGGAGCCGGACCACAGGCCTCGGCGCAGGACGCGCCAGGGAAACCTGGTCAAGCCTGCCAGTAAGAGCTCTCTCTATCTGCCTATGGGGGGAGGAAGGCAGGAATGTGTGAATTATTCATTGCGGTGAAGTTGTGTGTCCTTTAAACAGCATTCACATTCACAGTCATTCATAAAATATATGTGGGCAAGAATATACATGCAAAATTTATGTATCTCTAAAAATAGTTCTTTTCAGCTTCAGCATAAGGTTGTTTTCTAGAATCATTGTACCTCTGAATGTAAATGCACATTCTTTGCCTTTGCTGTTGTTTTAGTACCTAGGCCAACATATGAACTTTGTCCCTGTTTGCTATGTTTCTGGTAAGTGACACATTTCCTGTCTGCTTCAACCCTCAGATTCCTGTCTGGAGAGACCACTGCTGCTAATGAGTGACAGAACACAGGGGCCAATCAACAAGCCGACTGACTTCCCGCCCCCTCTCCCCCAGCTCACTATACTGGATGAGCAAGTCATCCTAGGCAAGTCTCATGTCTGTTTATAGAGATGGGCATGTGTAATATGTTTTATGTTGTATTACAACTTAACAAAATGCATTTATGATGAAGAATGTCCTTGACACCATGAGAAATCTTTAGTAAATGTAGTTCCAATATACGTCAGAATTGGAGTTCTTTTTTTTCACCTAGGTTTTTCACAAGAAAGAATTATGACTGCTCTTGTCAGGACACATAATCAGTCAAATCAATAAATATCAGAATAGATATGGTTTAAAGCGTAGATGTGGCAACCAAATTACATAACTAGGCAGTTACACCTAAGAAAAAAAAAAGTTACATCATGGTATGATATTATGGTATGATATATCATATCATAGGTTCATTTTGTTCAGTTTGTACATAGAAAGCAATTCTGAAGCAGTGAGCAAAAGGAGTCTTCTTCACCTCCACACACATTTAATAAATGTCTCCCTGTTTTTCCTCAGAGAGGTTTGTGGCCTCGGAGGAGAACCTCTACACCGACCCGAGCGAGACGGAGTTGGAGGACGAGGATGAGAAAGAGGAAGAGGAGCCTCCTCCACGGGAGATGTGCTCCGAGTCGAGGCGCGATGAAGAGGCAGAGGCGGGGGGACCCGGCGGCGACTGGGACGAGGTGAGCAGCCAGGTGTCGTCAGCCTCGTCGGAGGACTACACGGTCATCCTGCCCGACTGCTTCGACACGTCGCGCCCCATCAGCGGCTCCATGTACAGCTCTGCCGTGTCTCAGCACGGCGCCGGCAGCTCAGAACCTCGACTCGGACCGTCGGCGTCCGAACCGCAGCTGGACAGGGCCCGGGTGGACGGGGAAGCCGGTTTTGGGGGAGAGAGGGGGGCGCTGCAGGGCTCGTACTCCATCCACGGCAGCGTCAGCCACATGCTGTGTGCCTCCCAGACCCTCGACACCCCGGCGCTTGTCCCAGAGGTGGTGCCGGCACCCGGCTCGCTCGCCCCGCCTGTGCCCCCCCGACTTGCACAGAGGTAAGAGCCAAGGGGTCAAGGGTCAGCGGAACCTTGTGAGAGGGGTTCATTCTGCTACATGCAAAGGGTGGAGATCTTCGGAAAGTAAAAAAAACACATTTTATCCAGTTGATTATCAAAATTAGCTGTGTTAGGTGAGGTATCTTGAGGTATTCTTATTCTTATATACTGATTAGATGTTGGTATGTCAGTGTTACATGTTGATGTTATGCCATTTCTGCTCTATCTCTATATCAAATCTTAATGGAAGGTGCCTGTTGTTGTTCAACTAAATGTTCCGCTGCACGCGCCAGGGACCGTCAGCCAACTCACAGTGCATCAGAACATCTTAGGATCATGTGGACTACACACACATTTCATCCAGCTAATTAGTAAACTTAGCTGTGTTGGGTGCACCGGCAAAGGCATACATGGCAGGCTACATAGACTTGTGGGCGGACAGCTCTTGTTTATCAATACTTGGGAAAAGCACAGCTGACAGCAGCTAGCAATATCCCCACATGCATGTGTGTGATCATAGTCCAGTCATAGGACACAGTCCAAAAACTGATGGAAGAAAAAATACATTTATCTATTTGGGTCAGTGGGGTATCTGTTTGTCAAGGGTGGAAAATGCCATCCAGATTTTTTTTGTCAGGAGCTTTAGAAGGCTGTAAAATTCCTGCAGTGCTCTCTGCAGAACATACCCCCATCCCAAGCTAAAGAAAAATAAGTGAACATTTAAGTTACTAAATTTCATGTGTAACTGATGCCAGCTAACGCAGCTCTGTGTTAGAATGTTAGTAAACCTCTTTTCTAACATCTCAAAAGGACTTAGCTAGTAGCTTGGTTTTTATACATGGTAATAGTCTGGCTGGCTACACATGTCAATTCATCTTGTGGTTCTATTTGTGTGTGTGTGTGTGTGTGTGTTTTTGTAGGCTGGTGCCAAAGAGTGACCCAGACCTCATCCCAAGGAGCGGAGAGAGAGCAGACATCCTGCAAGGGCTTGAATGCAGTTTGAATGGTGAGCAAGATGCGTGCAGGGGTGGATATTATTTTTGCAAAATGTGAACCAGCCACTGGAAAAATAAATTTAAAAGTAAAAAATAAAATTTAAAAATTAAAAACTAAAATTTACCAGCCACTCCAACAGTAAATTATTATTTTGTGTACGAAATCTAGAAGTCAGTTTTTATATTTAATCAGCATTTGGCTGGTGGCTGGTGCGAATTTCCATCTGTTGCGTGCGCTAACTCTAAACAGTTCCGTTTTTCAAGTTCCAGCTAGATCAGGGAGCATTTTTCACCGTGGCCTCACGCAAGAGATATCAGTTCGGCAGAGAGGAAGTGTAGATCAATTGATTGCCCTACCAGTGCAATCAGAACAGAAAAGACAAAGACTGTGTGTGTGTACACTCCCCTTGTAGTTCAACAGCAAGCATTACAGACTCATTGCTGCAATATTGTTAGCGCTTTTTACACCATACCGGTTGCAACGTCTGCTATTGGTCTGGTTTTGAGGATGTGGTCCTTTTTTTTTTTGTGTCCCGTACATGTTCTGGCTCGAAGCCCGAAACCAAACTCTCGACCACATGGCAAACAGAAAAGGGGAAAAAAAGGCTGCAGAAAGGTGCTTTAATGTGCTAGTGTACTAGTGCACATTTACTGATGCCTTAATCTACTATGGTTTTGTCTGCAGGTCCCAGTCCCACACATGAGCAGAGCCCAGAGACAGAGTCAGAGCCTCACAGCCCGCGAGAGAGTGGCTCTAAAGAACTGAGGTAGTCACAGACACATGCATATACACATGCACACATACACATGTACATGAACATACACATGCACACGTGCATACACATGGACACACACACATGCACATGCCAATACACACACACTTATGCATAGCCTGGACACAGACACAAAAGTGTGCACATACACACGCACACACACACACACACACACACACACACACACACACTCATGTCATGCACTCACAACTGTCTTCATGCACTATTGTCTTCATGCACTTAGCCCACTTCACACCTCAGATCTGCAGCCACTTGCAAAATGCGACTTCTTGCAGCAGAGAAGGTGGGCTTGGTTTATGTCAGCACCCTGGGACACTTGGGGACAGAAAATTAGCACAATCACACTTGTTATTTCGGAGCAATAGCTTCTTCAATAGTTATATTGACAATTATTATTTGACCACTAACAAAGAAAAATCTGAACTCAAAAACCCAAAGGAGTCTTTGGCTCCTCAATGTAGGAGGTAGAAGCCTCTTTTTTTACGCTGCTGAATGAGTATGGAAGCAGCTTTTAGCTCACTTTCAAGGGTGAAGAAGTACATTTCAAGCCAGTCTTGGAAGTAGGATTTTAATTTGGTTGTCATTTACCTTGACAGATGCACAGAAGTCACTCTTAAAGAATTCTTTGTACAGTGAGTGAAAATATCAGGAATAGTGCATAAGTTCTAGAACACCTGTTGAAAAGCTGCATGCATCTTTGCAGCATTAATGTTCTCACTGTGTGTTTGCGCACGTGTGTGTGTGTGTGTGTGTGTGTGTGTGTGCCTGTGTGGTGTTCACTTATGTATGGTCTGCATTTCCTCATCTTTGCTTGTGCAGTGTTGTGGTAGCATTACATCAACCAGGAAGTTCCTCTGAAGCCATATCATGTGAAACTTTAATGTAAACTTCCACTTTTATGCACAGAGTTTTTAACCCCCTTGCCAGTGACTGTGGTCATCTATAGCTTCTGTACACCCCCACAACACTGAAACTGACACATTAACATTTGCAGTCTGTACATTTGTAGGTGTGTTAGCCTTGTGTTTGTCTTGGTCAGCATGGGGTCAAGAGTCAGAGCTTTAATGGCTGTTTGTAGGAGTCTTAAAGGGACACTTACCCTTTTATGGAAAATAGGCTGATTTTCCAACTCCCTTAAAGTTAAACATTTGAGTTTTACCATTTTTGAATCCATTAAGCGCATCGAGTAGCACTTTAGCTATTAGCTTAGTAGCATGCTAACTACTTTAATCCGATTCACTGCTTTATGCTAATCTACTGCCAGATCTGAAGGTCCTACTGCCAGATCTAAAGATTGGCCGAATGGATTCAATAATGGTAAAACTCAACTGTTTAACTCAAAGGGAGTTGGAAAATCAGGCTAGTTCCCAAAAAAGTGGAGTGTTCCTTCAAGGGTGGAGTGGTAATGGCTGACATGAGAAATGGAATGGTGGGAAGCACTGAGATGATGTTTTTTTGTTATTTTTTCTTCCTCTTTCCTCCGTAGGGTACGTCACCGAGGCATCACAGAGGGGCTGGTGAAGGGAGCTCTGTCAGTGGCAGCATCCGCGTACAAGGCCCTCTTCACCGGCCAGAGCAGCTCCACACAGGTGGGTGAAGCTTGGGATTTTAAGCACACATATACACACACACACACATACACACGCACACATGCACACACACTCATGCACACGTACATGACATGCACACACACTCATGCACACACACACATACACACACACACACACCACACGCACATGCGCACACACACACACACACACAAAAAGACAGACAGACAGACAGACAGACAGACAGACAGACAGACAGACAGACAGACACACATTCATGTAGACATGCAGAATCAGACACACACACACACAGGCAGACGCACACACATTCATGTAGACATGCAAATCAGACACACGCATACACACATACACATGTGCGCACACACACACACACACACACACACACACACACACACACACACACACACACACACACACACACACACACACACACAGAACAATACATGCTTGACTAAGTACCTCTCCAGGTGCTTTTGTGGTGGATCAGAAAGCCACTGAAGCGTGGCTCTGAGGAACCTGTGTAGCAGAGAGATGTTGTTGCTGTCCCTAGCGTGCGTCATCCAGAATGTGACTCTTGTGTGGAATGTATGGACACTGTTTTCTTAGTATTGCCACAAGCCAGGTCCCAACAGCCTTTGACCTACATTTCCCTTCTACTCACTGTCTCAGCTTTCACCACCTGTGGCAGACAACTCTGCTGACAGGACCTGGCAGCAGTACTAGCTGCTAATGCAATGCGAAGCTAAAATATATAATCATACATATGGGTATATATGTTTCTCACTAGAAACAGAAATAGTACTTCACTATGTCTTGTGAAATAACGTAACCTATTATAAGTATTTTTCCAGCTTTTCATTAAACAATTTACCTCAGCCTTTTTTGGCTAGGTCATTCATATATGGCTCTTTCAGAGTGTTCTGTGTGTGCAAACTCTGTCTCTTAAAGTGACATCTGTTGACAGAAGCCTTCAGTCCTCTAACCTTTACCACCACCCCCAAACATACACAAATATGCACGGGTCATTTCTTTGGAAAGTGATCTAGAAAGACACTATAAAAACGCTATACAATTGTTTGTGTCGTTATGTATTTATTTATGTATTTGTTTGCTATTATTGTTTGCTATTAGCATTATTATCATCATTGTTACTATCATCATTATTATTATTATTATTAGTAGTAGCCGTAGTAGTATTAACGGAGTATTTCTGTGTGACCTCAGCGTGCAGCAGTGGTGGAGGACCCGGCGTGTGAGGCTGCCTCCATGCAGGCGGTGCTGCAGGAGATGGGCTTCTGTGACGTGGCCCTCAACCAGCGCCTCCTCCACAAGCACCGCCACAACCTGCTGGACGTCGTCAACGAGCTGGTGCAGCTCAACGACAACGACTGGTACGCCACGCGCCACTGAAAGGAGTTGCTACGGCAACCCATCCATTCATCCACCCACCCACCCACCCATCCACCAACTCCGCTTGTGGCTGCCTGACCTTGGGAACATTCTGCTTCAGTCCGTTTTTGTTATTATTTTTCCTAAGAGAATCTGTGAAGATGGCCTGGTTATGTCAAGTGTTTGGCATGCTAAGAAGTGTACTGGAAGAAGTCGATGAGGTTTGTTCATGTAATGGTGTGTTTTGTTGAACAATGGGTCGGGTTTTGGTGTAAAATTCATGAAATGATATTTTTGATCACACAGTGGCAGGTGGGTAGGCAGGGTGGGGGATGAATCTAAATAGGAACAGCGAGGTGGTGCTCAAGCTTCATCTGACCACAGTGACAAACTCCACTTCCTTTAATCTGCAAATGTAGCCTGACACGTCAGCCTACATCAAATTGTTTGGTCTGGCTACGGTTAGATCGGCCAGGTGCAGTCTAATGGGCCGCATTAATGGGTGTCTTTTTAAACAGCCACTGCATGCTCATCGTGTTACGCTCGCCCAGCGAAGTCCTCTCTACAAGGATAGATCGGTGTAAGTGGTATGACCAAATTTGGGAGAAAAGGTACTGAGCTTCAGTGGATTGTAGCTAGACTGGACCCAGAATTGCTAACATGTAATTGCTGCCATTAGGCTACTACTAGATTTCTAGGCTACTCCAAATATTTACAGGGGAGGAAATAAGCAAAGTGAACTGACCCTTCCATAAGCATCTTGACAGTGTTGCCAGGGCAGAGAGGCCAAAAAAGAAGATCAGACACACAAAGAATGTGTTGTCAGTTTCGGGGGAATATCCAGGAGTAGTATGCGGTCTAAAAGTCCCCCCTCCCTTACGTTATTCTGTGCCAGATTCTTTCTCATCCGCACAGCACCTGTTTGGCCTCTTGTTGGCAAAACTGCAACGAAACTCCCTTAGCACATTCTGTCTGACCACGTGTCTGCCTTTTCCTGTTCCCGTGTTAAAAAAAGGAAGGGTTTGTCACACGTGGGGGGATGAGAGCACTAAGTCCACCTCCCACAAGGCTACAGATGATGCCTCTCACCATCCCTAGCCTGGACCTGCCACAGGTAGTAGGGGTTTAAGTGATACATACGTTTACAATGCTCAGAATATGAAGCCTAAACATATGAAGACACATCACACAATGACATAGGACACTATTGACTGTGCTTATTCTTGTTTTCTCTCTTTGTTTTTCTTCTTTTCTCTCCTTTTTGTTGCATTTTCAATGAAATTGTGTTGCTGTCTATACACACTGGAGGACATCACTGGAGAAGCACACAGTGTTTAAAAATAAGAGCTGCCACAAATGAAAAACAAATTCTAGAATGTACTTGTGACATTTGCACTGTGGCAGTTAGAATGGCTCACATTCAAGATGGCATCATGATAAATGAGATACACTTTGTCTGCAATGTGTCACACTGAACATACTATAATGCTGATTCCTCCCTTGCTTGAGGTCCACCATTCCCTTGCTTTCCTGCGACCGCATAGAAATCCCCAAACATTCCAGTAGATTGCAGTCAAACTGCTATGAGTGAAGAGATACCAACCTTTTATGCTTTTCACCTTGTAGAAATTCTCCACAATCCTAAGACCGCTTAATAGTTCTAATCTATACACATTGCTTTTTTTATGTCACTTTTTTCCTTATCAGCCAATCTTGTTATATTTTATAGTAGGGAGAGTGTAGTGTACAAGGAGCAGCAAGAAGTTATTGCATATGTTCAAACATATTTGCAGACTTTATTTCATGGCATTTTAATAAAGCACTTTTTTGGTGTCTGACATAAATGAAACCAGTGTATTGAATGCATAGCTACCCATGAATCCAGTGTCAAATCACAGACCTTTAACCGTAAGCCTATAGAGCCTATTCAGATCTGCTGAGCCGACACTATTCTGAATGTGTTTTGATAGCTCAGTCGTGCAGACACATGTTTTTTCCCTCTACCCAGCTGAGGGCTCACTTCCCTTTCCGAGGAAGGGAATGCGAAACATACAGAAATAACTCTGTGCCCTCTTTCCGTTTTTATTTTCTGTTTTTTTTTTTTTTTAATTGTGCTTGTATTGTTGTGCACCGACAACGGGGAGGTCGGCTGTTTGATTTTTTTTTTCTCCTCTTCGATTATTGCCTTTTTCAGAAACTAGACGTGAAATGGCATATTTGTGCTGATGAGTAGCCTCAGTAAACATGTGAGCTTACATTGCTATAAATTACGTGGCTGGTCGTTAGTAGAAACAGAACTTAAAGGCCGTTTTGGCCTAAAGACCACATGCGCTTGTCAAAGTGCATCTCGTTGTTTTCATTCTTAACTTGGCAGGTTTTGTTCTGTTTGCCTTCCGCCTAGAAATATGGTTGTCAAACTGTGGCTTAGCAGGTTCAGCAAAATAACTGGTTGTTACAGAAAACAAGTATGGGATATTTTCACCAGATTGTTGATGAACACTGGCTCTTGTAATGCCTCCTGTTTGTTAAATACAAATTGCAGACCCCAAAGCTATTAAGTATTCAAGGAAGTCATTATATTTTAGTAAAGCTGTTTATGTTATATTTGCTTTACCACTCTGTAAATAACTGGTTGAGGAAATAAAGCAAAAAGTGAAATTTATGTGGTCTTCATTTCCCTTTACCATTTCCCCAGGAATCAGCAACATGTTCTATCCAACCTTACCGCTAGGTGGTGACAGTATACGGTCCAAAGGCTACGTGTTGCAAGAACTAATAAAAAGAAGGAAGTCATTTTATGGATAGCGAAACAATCGTGGGTGGGCAGGTCCTATTTTTTAAACGCAGAACTAGATGTTTCATTGTTGCCCTGATCGAACATTTGGGACATACACATGGTGATTCAGAAAGGTAAGAAGCTAAATACACAACACTTGGTGTCAGTATCCCAGGAGGGTGAAGGGGATTTGTTGCCTCACAAAACAGGTTAAAGTCATGCTGCGTCCACAAGGAATTCGTATGGCCTTTGTATAATGTGTTATTTGCAAATGTTGATGAGCTAATCTTCGTGTAAAAGTATAATGTCAACCATCTAAGGCATCTACATACACTAGTCGTGTAGTAGGGCTAATAATACATTTAAGTTATTTTATAATTTAATAGAGGCTGGGCATTTGTCTAAAAAATCAAATTAGATACATTTGTTATTATTGTGTCCAGTCCCTGGGTAGCCTGAAACAGGTCAGTGAAATTTTCAGCTTGTCAGGGAAATATGGGTTTCCTGTGTTTGTACTAAAATCGCCTGTGGGGCTGTACAGTGAATGGTGTGCTTTGGTTAAATCTTCAGTTTACTGTGGAATAATTATTTCTGTATTGTTTTGTAAAGTCAGAAGCACGTTAAGAACATTATGTGCAGATCCGTAGATACAAAGTGAGATAGCTAGATTCAAAGTGAGAATGCTTTTGCTCTAGATGCCATCTGCTCTGCCAACGAGATCTCTGGCATCTGATAGTAGCCTATTTAGTATAATGAAGTGTGCTGGATAAAAGCAGGCCAACTTGAAGTCAATGTTAAGCGTCCGTTGTATGTAAAACAAATACTTGTTACCCTTCGCACAGTTGTGTGCGACGGCCACATCCTACCCAACATTTCTGAGGTAACCAAGTGCAGCACTCTGTTCCATTTGACAGGTGAGGGGTTTTAGTCTCAGTCATCATGGTGTCAGTAGGACATGGCAGTTTCCCTGAGCAGGACCAGGACCTTATGGTTGGCCAGAGCAGAGAGAAGCGGCGGGCATCCAAGTGGCGGGAGTATGGCAGCATCGGAGGGGACTGTACGGGGGACATCTGTCCCACATGCCAGGGGATAGGGCGCATCCCAAGAGGTAAGTAGGCTACTCATGGTGAGCACTGCAATCATTAATACCTGGTGTCACTTTTTTTTTTTTTTCAGTTTTATGTCATTTGCTATGGAGAGCAAAAAGCCATATCCCGTATTGCATCTGAAACCCATCTGATTCTACAAACAAACAAATAGCACCCAGTGTCATTGTGATTACACGGCACATCACAGCACACAGTGTACACAACGGAATTGACTGTGCATTTAACCCATCACACACGTGAGCATGGGGCAGCCATGACAGCGGCGCCCGGGAAGCAGTGTGTGGGGGCGGTACCATGCTCAGGGTACCTCAATGGCACTACTGCAGTCCTGCAGTCCCTGATACCTTAATCGCCAGGCCACCACTGCTCAACCAGGCAGATGAATAAAATAGTGAAAGTACCTGGGCTATGTGCACCGGTAGAACCAAATACATGGCAGGACTTTTACTTTTTGAAGCCAATGTTCTGTCAAATTTAACTGCTTTATCAAGATGAGCTGCCCTTGTCGGTATAAGGTCAATAGAATACTATCTATCTATTCCTACTTTGTAACCCTAACCTTAATCCTAACTTTCCCCGACTGCGCTTGTGCAGTGGCTCATCTCGACAGGTAGCCCAGTTCGACAGAACACCGGTACTGCCGAGCCCTGGACTGTTAGTGATGCTGTGACTGTGTGTTGTCTAGGTCAGGAGAACCAGCTGGTAGCCGTGATCCCCTGTAGTGACCAGCGACTAAAGCCACAGCACACGTAAGTCTCCCCCTTCTACTAAAATCTCCTTTCCACCAACCTGAGTGCATGGGTTGGGTTGTTGTGGTTCAGCACACAATTTTATAGGGTCCCACGGTAAAATGTAAGGTCCTGTAAATTATGCTATAGACGGTCTACAGAGACTATTGGCTGAGACCTTGCACTATTCATAAACCACCCGTTGAAACCGTTTCTTGCTTAAGTTAGGGGTAGGGCTTGATCAAGGTGGTAGCTCAGAAAACAATGAAGAATCTGAAACTGAATTTCAACAAACCACGTGTAAGGACATTGTTGGGTGGGCTATCCAAATAAAGTGTTTGGGAGCCGTACCCAAAACAACTGACCCATTCCATCCCACTTTTTTAGTACCAACTGGTACACAGAAAGGTTCTAAAAAGGTCCTAGGTAGCTAGATCAGATGAGACCCACTATTGGGCATCAGACAGGACATAACTGGATCTAAAGTCACTGTCTCTTCTTGCTGTCGCAGCCACTCACAGCCTATAATATGGTTCTTGCTGGCTTGCAGATAGGGAAAAAGCTGCAGTCTCAGTTTGTCAGCTAGAGCATGTGACCAGCAGTCTCAAGAACTCATGGAATCTTCTGTTGCACACATTAACTGCAATCTAAAGTCCACAGTTCCAGAAAGGTCCAAATCATGTGTTTGACCCTGCACACAGCACACACAGAGCATGTATATTTTTTCTTTCTTTCTTTCTTGCAACATGTGGTTGTCCTCCTCCTTACAGAAAGCTGTACGTGAGCTTATCAGTGGCGCTGTGCCTGCTGACGTGTGCGCTGATTCTGTTTTTCCTCTTCCCGCGGAGCATGACTCTCTCACCGGTCATCAACAAATCAGTGCTGGTCTTCTTCACTCCCAGCACCGTGGAGATGAAAGTTGCTGTGAGTCATTAGCACCTGTCCTCTAATAAAAGTCTAATAAAAGTCACAGTAAAGGTTCATAGGACAACAGAAACAGCAGCGAAATTATGGTGATTATGCTATAATGAGTAATGCTCTGCTGTGGATATATACAGCAAAGCAGTAGCTAATGATTACAAAATGGGAAAGATCACACTGTGAAGTCATTAACTATGATTTTGAAGCTAAAAAGTACTCAATAACAAAGTCACATGGACTGTAACTTCAGTCCCTCCACCACCACCCCCTGGCCGATCATTACTTTTTTGGGTTTTAAATTCTATCATTATGTATCAGTTTGTGCTGCTATTTAAGTGCATGTAGGCAAACACAGAAACCGAAATATTGTTCTAAAATACAGGTTCAGTAATTGCTCCAAAAATGTAATGGGAGTGTAATTCTGTTACTATGCAAACCTGCTTAGGCTATAATTAAAATATGCATAATACGTCATTTCTGCATAACTTGATTGATCAAAATGGCTCTTGTGGTATTTTGGACAATTTGACTATAGTAAAATTCCACAATAACAGCTGCGGATGTGTTTGAACTTTGTCTTATTTTCAAAACAAAATTAGTGAATTAATTATGAGAACAGTTAACAAACTAAAAATGAACAAACTTACAAACAAATTAACACAGAATTTACCCATGTTTCTTCTAGAATGTCCTCAACATCACCAATGAAAATTTTGTGAGTGTTCAGGCTCATGACATGGACCTGCAGGCCTTGATATGGGACACTGTGGCGGGCAGGATAAAGATCTCCAACGTGACCACAGTACGGCCACGTTCTCAGAAGCTGGTACGTCTGACTGTGTCACTTATCTCCCAACGGTCAAACAAGGATGTTACATTACATTACATTACACTTAGCAGACGCTTTTATCCAAAACGACTTACAAAAGAAGGACATAATAAGCTAACAGATGTGTAGAGAACATCAAAGGCACCTATATAAAGAGATGGTTAGTAGAGATTAGTTTTGTTAGGAAGGAAAGCATGTCTGGTGTGGTGAAAAACATTGTATTTAAAATTGTCAACAACTGTTTCTTTTCCCCAGCTCACTGTTGTCATTCCAATAACCATAGAGGACGTTGGCCTGAAGTAAGTAAGACTCATTTTCATGTGAAGCTCATTTCTGTGGTTATTCAAATTAGCTTTGTCATGGCAGAATACATCAGCTTTTCTTGTCTACTGACACAAACCCATTTGTTTACCACTTCAGTGTTTTTAAAAGTTGTCATACATTTTAGGTCAACAGTGAGTAAACTCAATGGTAGTGTTGTATGTCATCAGGAAATAAATATTGTCCTTGCTCCTTGCTAAATTTAATCAAGTATGATTTCTCTTTCTCTCTCTGCAGTACTTACTGCAAGTCCAGCTCCATTCGAATACACACGTTATTCCTCCACCTGCAGTGAGTATAAGTATTGTCATTGTGCCCCACACCTGAACACATGTATTCTCCTCTCTCACACAGTGAGGTTCTTGCTGACAGGTGATGTTCCTCCATGGCCTTTGCCCTGGACCGTTTACATCAACTCAGAAATCTATAGGTCCATGAGGAGAGTTTGTGATGGTTACTCAGGGTTCCTTATGTCTTCACCTATTCTAAGGCAAAGTCCAGTACGTATGCGAACATTGAAACTGAGGAAAATGCCTTCAGAGTTGTGCCCACTTCAACACCCCTGGAGACAGCCATGGTCCCCCTTCTCCTCTAGCATCAGCTTTAGAGCAGCATCGAGGGCTCCATCTAGGATCACTGGTCACCAGTGCCTCTTGGCTCTCAGTGCTTTTTGTATGGCAATGACCACTGAAGGCCTTTATCTACCAGGGCTTTTTCTTGCAGCTTTGGTACTGGAGGTGACTGTGTAATAGCCAGCTAGCATAGCCCGGTGTTACAATGTTAGCAAACCTACCTCCTGACAACTCAAGGGGATCCGCTACTAACTTAGATAATAGCCCAGCTTCCAGCTCACTTGGTAGCATGTCTTCCTCCCAGTCTGGAGTTTCTGCGAGGTCACGGGTTCAAGCCTGGAGCATGAGAATGACCTCTGTCACAAGTGGAAATCTTTGACCAAGCATACTTCATTCATAGAGTTGCTATTTCTCCATTTCTTTAAAGCAGGGTTTACAATAACAGTGAGCTGAACACCCCCTCCAGAGTTTAATTACATTGTTTGAATTAATGTTGCGTTTGAGACGTGTTTGGAGCTCACAGGCAAATTGCTAGTTGATAACAGATTGCTAAGTGCATTGCTAACAGATTGCTAATTCATTAAGGGCCTGCAGTCAACCATGCTTATTGCCATTTTTAACCACAAATAACACTCTGGAACTACACTGTATGAAGCAATGTGAAAGGACATGAGTGTGCCTTGATCAGTGAGGCTACTGGCGTGTAGGCGTGATGTAGTGTGATCTGATGCGCTTGTCATAAGTCAGATGGTGGTGTTCGTGCCTGGGGGTTTCTGAAGTTGCGGGTTCACTTCTTCACACTATTAAAGTGAAAGGCCTTATTGCTTCTTAGGTTTGTACAAATTGTCCCCAGAGCCTAAAAAAAGGTTAACAGTCAAGCCACAGTTTCGCCATCAGCAAAGTGCACCCTTTCACACCCAGTGGTGTGCAGTTGGCCAACAAGCCCCTATAGATAGCTTATGAAATGACACGTCTTTTTAGTGTGCGATGACACAAGTGTTTTATGTGTAAGAAGGGAACTATGAGTTACTATGATTATGATGTAATGATGCTGTTTTGTGTTCCCTCACATGACACTCATATAAGATCCTTTACAATGGTAAACTTTGAGACCCTGTTAAATTGCAACTCCATAGGTCACCTATTGTCGTTGTAAAAAGGTAGTCAGCACACTGAAATGCACGTCCCAAGTTGCTGTGGGCTGGCTGTCTTCAGACAGACATCCTATTTAAAGGAGGTTTAATGACATCTTTTTTGTTTTGTCTCAATCCTTTCTCCTGCTCATTTGTTTGTTATTCCTGTTTTTTGGCAATGTTTTGTCATACAAATAAATGGTAGAACACTCAGGCTGACATAGTACTCTGCTACACTCTAGATGTTAGAAAAAAAAAACATATTTCACACCATGTAAAACCTCTGAATTAAGTTGAAAACCATCAAAGAAGACGAGAGATTTCGGTATTCAAAGCACCCACACATCTCTCCTCTTAGCCATATGAAGACATTTCAGCCAGACAGAGAGCGAGTCTTGGAGACTGAAGCCAGTAATAGGCTTAGGCCTGTATGGCCTGTTTTAAACCATAACTTTGTGGCAGTGTGTTTGGGTGGGGGAAGTGATTGAGTGAAACAGAGAGAAAGGCAGAGATAGAGAGAGAGGGAGACAGAGATGCAGCAAATAGGCCTATTGTATCACACCTGGACCAACTGCCATTTTTTTTATTTAGAATTTGGAATGTTATGGAACTCTGACATCAACTGGTGTGGAGCCAGAGCTTTAGAAACAGTGTACCTGCTCTTAATAAGGAAGCACACACACATAAAAAACAAATGCACACACAAACTCTCTTTCTCTCTCTCTCTCTCTCTCTCACTCACACACACACAGGCTTTCTCTCTCTGTCCCCCCGCTCCCTCACACACACACACACACACACACACACAAACAGTCCAGGTCCAACCAACTATCCAACTGATGCTGATTTGTTAAAGCTACCCTTAGCAACCCTTAGCTGTTACATCAGCAAACACCCTTTTTGCATTTTCTCTGTGGAAATGCAGTCTAGTTATTATTATTCGTTTTTTACAGGATGTCTATGAAGGTGTTCTACCTGGGCCATTCGGAGCAGCTTTCCATAGACACCTTCCAGTACATAGACTGTGGAACCAACAGTACAGTCCCCCACGCAACCTGAGAAGCATTTTTCAGTTACAGTTTGATGGGGAAAGTAAATCGTAAATGCTGATGGCTGGTTTTCCCATTGGCTCAAAAAAAAGCAGAGCACTGTGAAGAAGCAATTGCCTTGCTGGTATTAATCTACCTATAGCAGTAATACTGTGGTTATTGTCTCAATGTATTTTGCAGCATTTCTTTCTATATTATACCTCCCGTTAAAAACTGTGAAGTGTAGAGATGTCTGTGACACGTTAAATGTAAACAAAATCTATCTAAAAGATAAAAATACTGACTACAGATACAATGCCAGACCACAGGCCCTTCTGCCAGTGCTGTCAAAAAGGATTTTGAAACTTTTGACTTTTGAAACTTGAATTTTGAAGATTTTTAAGTTTTTTTTTATAAGTTATGTGGTCAATGCAGTGGTATGGAATGGCAGATAAATGGTGTGTGCTTTCTCTGTGCTACAAATGAGACAGAAAAACAAGGTTTTGATTTGATTTGTTGTAATTATTGCCTGCTGATGCTGTTTGGTGGACAAGTGGGAGAGGTTTGAAGATGAGATGGGATGGTGACGTCAGAGAGGGGTGAGTGTGTTGAAGCTCACCACTGCTGGGCATACTGGATAGACTGAAACACAAGAAACAACCAATGACTCACCTGGACAGGAAGTGAGTGTGTCAGTGTGTTTGTGTAAAAAAGTGGATGGCCCCGCACATTTCCTTACCACACTTGCATGGGTGCAAGATCACAGAAAAGTTGTTGGCAGACTGACAAATATAGGTCCATGTAAGGTTTTTATTTGCAGGAAGGTTTTTTTAAGGTTTTTATTTGCCCTTGGCTTAAGTCTGAGGAAGAGCAAGGGGATCAAAATGTTGGAAATAAAAAACCTTACATTGAACTATGTAAAGGAACTATAACTTTTGGTGTGCAGACCATTTTTCTTTAGTGTACTTGTGTTGGCCTGTTGTGTTTGCAAACTTTTAGTTGAACGTTTCTAAATAAATCAGGGTTGGTTTGAGTGTTTTACTCTCTTTTTCCCTGTCTGTATGTTTCGCTGTCTATCATCTCTAACATCCAAAGCAAATAACTGTTTCTGCTATGGTATTTATGATTTTATTCATGAGGTAATGTTCATGAAATCACTAGAGGTCAGAGGGTTTTCAAGACGCCGTGCAAAATCATCGGCAAAAATACTTACTGTATACCTATTTTCAATCTTGGCACTGTATTCTTCTCTTTCAGACTTTGTGTTACTAGAACCATCCTCACAGGGCACTGTAAGAAAAAGACACACACACACACAAATAGTTTTATTCTGATCTTCTCCGAGTAGAGAAAAATGGAAAATCTGTGCACCTTCTGCTTGGTAACAGTCCACATATTTCCAGGTATTGAAGCCTTACTGTTATTAAATGTGTGCAGTGCTGCAGTGTACAATTTTTTTAATTGTTGACTCTCGATTCATAAAATTGCAAAGGCATTAAAAGCATTCATATAAGTAGTTAAACAAATAGTCATATAGTAAGTCTTTTCCTTACCCCCTGACGTGACAACAGGATTTGGATTGTTGGCTGGAACAGGCCAGACTACAGGTAGGCTTCTTGTAGGTGTCTCCTGTTGCTCAGGGTTTTGATTTTCCTTCTTGTGATTAAAACAAATATTTTGAATAAAGGCATTAGGTAATATTTAATATCAAAACATCAATAAACATGAACATGAACTGGCATAATATTTGTGCGCGGAGAAATAACTGGAACTAGATTCTCTCTTCGGCACCAAAAATATTGTATTTGGTATTTAACCTGTTTAATCCCAGGTTTTTTCTGGAAATTTCAGTAAATAGATTTTACTCCATAGACCTTCCAAATACAGAAGCATTATGCCCTTTTTTATTTTGTTAGTCAAGTTGGTCAGATTTTATGTTTTACAGACGGTCACACTTCTGACTGGTGGGAAACAACATAGTTGTATTTTGGACAAATTCATATAAATTGGTCAGCAAGGCCCATTTACATGCTTAAAATCTTAAAATGAAAGTAGTGATGACGATGCCCACTAAACATAGAATAATGTGATATGGTTAAGTTTTTGCACAGCATACACTTTAGATAAACCCAAACATGGTGGTCTTGTAAAGTCTTCAGTTTATCTGATCAATAAGTCATAATCTAACATTGAAATATCAGAGCTCTTACTGGGTAATAAGACCATTTGTAACCCCACCACCAAGTGAAAGGACCTGGAATGGTAGGTGCCTATTTAGGAGGAGGGAGGTGCCCGCATGGTATGACATGGGTTTGGAGATGCTTGGCTAGGAGGACATGGAGGTGCCTGCGTGGTAAAAGATGGAGTAAGAGGTGCCCATGTCATACGAGCCAAAGGAGAGGAGGAGAGAGGAAGGGAGATGCCCGTGTGGCACTGTACAACATGAAGTTGGACGTGCCCGACTAGGAGTAGAGGGACATGACCATATGGTACTTGATGGAGTGGGAGGTGCCTGCGCAGGAGTTGAGGTAGGTTCCAATGTAACCAAGATCTTCCTGCATGGTCCAGCCCCAGGCTCAGGCCCAGCGACCTCACAGCAACTCCAGTTTGGAGATAGATGTGCTATAAATTGAGCTAAAAGCCATGTAAATTTCTTTATTATTCTGTCGGTGAATTTTATAACGGCATTAAGGCCATTATACATGTTAGCAGGGTCAGCCGTGATGGTGCCTGTGGAGCAGTGTGTGGGGACGCTACCATGCCCAAAGTACCTCAGGGGCACTTCTAGTCAAGTTGTCAATTTATTTATATAGCACATTTAAAAACAGAAGTGACTTTCAAAAGTGATTTTTAAAAGCACTTCTTGGTGGATTCAAACCAATGGCTCACGAGGCCACCAATGCCCCGGTAGCATATCCTTTTCAGATGTTGGGAGGAAGGTTTTACTTACATTCTAATGCCAAGCTTGGCTAGCTGGCATCTGTTGCACATGCATAGTGCAAGATAGAGTGGGAGGTACCCAGCTAAGAGGACAGAGAAAGGAAGGTATCCGCAGCATAGAAGATGGACTGGGAGGTGCTCGCCTAGGGGGATAGGGAGGTGAAGAGAATGATGCGAGATGGAGTGGCAGGGGGCCAGCTAGAGGGACCTAGATTGGGAGTTGTTAATGTGCAACATAGAGTGGGAAAAGCCTGTATGGTAGGACCTGGAGGACCTGGTTGTTGGGAATATCAAAGTTATTCCATAGAAATGTCACCTCTGCTATGCTATTCAGCATCCTTGCTAGCAAATGTGTGTTTCTTCCCAGAATTCCCTGTCTGAACTATGAATCACTTTCAATTGCAGAAGTGTAGGGGTAACAGTGATTCTACACACAGCATGTGGGGTGGGGGGGGGGGGGGGGGGGGGGGCACAATGCATTAGGTCTAACACATTTGATCATGTTAACCTGTATCAGAAAAAAAACAATGATAACTTACAGTAATTGTCAAAACGTGTGTATCACATTGAAGACTATGTAGTGTACTAGTGGTCACAACTGTGATCAGTACCAAATATGCATCTCTTGAGCAAGACATTAATACAATTTTCAACATAGATCAGAAGTGAACCTCTTGAAAAGTATGTGTCCCAAATTGTCCCAAACAGTTTTGTCTGTAAATGTAGCATTTAAATCTCCTTTTATAGAGGCCCGAGGGGGCCTTAAAGGTGCAAATATTAAGTAACCTGGTCAATTGACCTTTCACACTAGTCACATGATCGTAATATAGTTTAATCAAGACAGTGTATTGTTTCATTTTTAAGCAACAGTTGTCACCCAAACCCAACAAAAACTTTTCTGGATCCTCCAGTAGGAGAAAAAATGGTCACTTTTGTGACTTCTGGGATTAAATGGGTTAAATGGAAGGAATGCTCCATATTAAATATAAGTATTTAATTGGAAGGAGTCTGGCATTTGCAGAGAAACAAGGTGTGTAAAGATTTTTTTGTGATGTTCCTGAAAGATCACTGTGCTTAAATATAATAATGGCATATTTAAGGTAAAAGATAGTCTTTGTGTAATTAGCAAATGTAAAGAACAATGGTAAAAAGATACCATAGCCCAGTATTAGATGCACAAGTTTTGTTTCCTAAAGAGAACATTAGTTTTCCCTTTCACTGTTAACCTTTTATATCATCTTTTTTTTTGGCTGTATACTAAAACAAACTAACATGCTTCCTTGACTGACATCACACAGTCTTAAATTGTACATTGCTATTTTGCCTCAGACTGATATGAGTTGGCACTGGCAGATCTCTTAAGCCCGACTCCAAAAAGTTACATGGTGATGTCACTAATTAGCCCAGGAACCTGGCTATAGACTTGTGTTAATCAGAATCAGTCGGTTTTGTAAATAGTAGGAACAAATATGGATTTTTACTCTAGGAAGTCAGATTAACCACCTCTGGTTGATGTTCATAGTTCACCCACTGTCTTTAGACCAACAGGGCTAGATAATCCAGCTCCAGAGAGTAAAAAGTCCATGATACATATGCCTAGTAATTCACTTCAGCCATTCAGGAAAGCAGCTGGTACTAATTTTCACAACTCTTCAGCCATGTAGAATCACTATCTAGTGAGATCACCTGTGGTAAGAGTGCAGGTAGAACCAATAGGCGACACAGCAAAACTTTTACTCTTTTCAGTTACTTACCACATCTACTGATTTGTCATGTAGTAGTAGTATGCTGCTACTAGATAAAAACTTTAAGGTTTGATTTTGGGTTGAATAAAAGAAATAGGCATCGATAGGTGTTGCTTTTGCACCAATTATTTCCCACAACTTCTAAAGGACTGTAGTACAATGTTACAATCCTCTTATACTGGAAACAAGTGAGAATAATGGCTGGAAGTACAATGAGGTACTGCTAGGTGAGTGAGAAAGAGAGTTTCTGTGGAATACAGTTACTGCCTCTGGTGTCCTGCATATTGTGTCATTGTAGCCTACATTTCAATTCATGTTCAGTCTCAATTGAGCTCCCAATGCTTAGTTCCCTCACTCTGTGGTTGAACTTGGCAGCCACCATGTCCTCTTTATAGAAGATTGAAAATGAAGATTAAGTACTTGCAGAAAGGGGACACAATAGCTGGAAATGACTGGCGAAAAAAAGTATTTTTTGTGGAACAGTTTCTCCCTTTTTGTGTGTAATTTGGACTTCTGTAACTTTGCATGCCATTTACATCCACAAAACTATGTAGCATTTTAAACAAGAGGTGTACACAGACCCTTTTCAGAAATAGAAAATAATAGGCCTACAAGGCCCTTGTCAGACTGTAGGGCTTACCTTCTTCAAGTCAACGCACAGTCTGCGACACACCACTAACTCCCGTCTCCGCGCCTCCCAGTGCATAGCGGACATTTTGTAGGCTACCGCCCTCCACTGAACTACAACAGAAGAACTAACATTGTATATATGAAATAACACACATTAGAAAAAAACAACTCCAACATTCCAAACAAGCCATTACCAAAAAAAACAAAAAACAAACTAAATGTAACCAAGTCTAACAAGATACCAGTAATTTTGTTTATAGTTACATTATTCAAAATTAGATAAAAACTGAAAAGACACCATCACTGGATGCCCAGGAAAAATAACAACATACTTGCCCTGTTAAAAAGAAAATCTCTGTGCCTTAATCAAACCACAGCTGCAAGAGAAAAGTGGCTGATGCAGACCTAGTCACACAATTTATGTTTGTCTGAGGAATGCTTCAGTGATGAAATAATGTACAGATTGCTTTGATCATAATGGATTTGTGGAATGCATACACCTGAATGTACATTCTCTTTGTAGTATAGTGGCCCATAAAAAAGCTGACATTTTATGGACGCAGTAGGTGGATCCAAAAAGCATGCAAAATCATATGTTCACATAAATAAGCTATGCAGTAATATCTTTCGGTTTCTTAAGAAGAGTTTTAACAGTAACCAAGAAAACATTCATTCAGTTGGCAAAAGAGGTAACTAACTTAAAATAAAAATCCCTAATGCCTTAAAATAGAGTACATTAATATTTTCTAACAGCAACACTAAATAGCCACAGGATGGCAGCCTTGTACTAACACCATCCGTCCCATAGTGTAACAGCAAATGGCAGACTATTTTCTCTCTGCAAATCTAAACTGTTTCAGTGATCACTGTACTTAACGCAGACCAACTTCTCAGATAATATTTTGCACTCCATGGATACGAAGAACAACACTGGTTTCGATCACTAAGTAACCTGACAACTATGGGCTACACACTGTGTCTTATGGAGAAACTTTGGGAATTTTATTCACACGTCAAGCTTAGGTAACAAAAATGTGAGGACAAAAACTGAATTCTACAGTGTTGGTTTCATGGCCTCAGGAATGTAATTAAACACGAGAACTTATAATGAAAACTGGGACTAATATATAGTACACCAGCAGAGCGCGCGATGGAGGGGGAATTGGAGCATGCTGGTGACGTCACGGACGGGGTTGTTGTTCTCGGTCTTCTTGGGCAAACTGCATGTAGTTTACAGCCTCAGTTGGGGATAGCGGACGTGGTTGTCCCTCGCTACGGGATAATGGTCTGCATTCGAGTTGCATTGCCATAATTGGATATTTTGTATTCTTTCGAGGAAAATGTTACCATGCAACGGGATACATCGCATTTAGGTAAGTGGAATGTTTAGAAAAAACCCTTGGTGCTTTACTGCACACGAAAGCATAATTTGGCACTGCGGTATTTGTAAGGTTATTAGTGCAGGAAACTGATGGGGAAAACAGTAAATTAAAATAGATTGTTAACCTAGTCTGTATCGTGTTAAATGACTGATGCATCTTAAGTTTACTACATTTTAGGTGTGACTGTGATGCTGTGATTTAGCTTTGAGGTTTAGGTTAACTTCATAAATGTAGAATGTCAGGTGGTACGACCAAACATCAACGCAGGATTATACTGCATTTTTAACCCTTAGCGAATAATAACACACACCGCACAGTTTAAAACATGTCTCATAATGTTAGTGACATAATTCTTTTTCGTTGTTATTATTTGTGCTTGCAAGCCTGTTATTTATTTACGTCTGCAAACATAAAAACAACCGGATTATATTTCAGATAATCTGGCCTGTCGGGGGTTGCACCAGAAGCGCATATAATATGTTTCATTCACAGCAGTTCTAATTTGAGATCCATCTTCTGCCTTTAAAAATCCATTTCGATTTAGCTATCTTAAGAGGATTAGGCGGAGCAAATAGGCAACGAGAACAACCACAGACACCCAATTATACGTCTTTAGCTTAATCGCCAATCAAAGACTAACCTTATAACACAAGACAAACAAATTAATTTGCTCTTTAGAATTCCACAACGCAATTAGTGGACTATTCTTGTCTATGACATTTATTAGTGAGTCAGCGCAGTGTTAAAACTGTAGTTTTAGAGTTTAGATTGGGTAAAGATGTTTAATGGCCTGTTTTCTTAAGTGGACGATTAGATTGATTGTGAATTGCTATATTGTAATGTCACATTGGCAGATATTGTGAGTGCCAACAAGCCATCTGTGGTTTTAACAAGTTGTTTTGTTTGTGTTTTAATAAGGTTCAGGGTGACTCCAGAGCTGGTGCCCTCCTGTCTCCCCTCAGTACCTTTGAAGTAGGTGCAAATGCCAAACACCTAGAGAGACAAACACAAGTCTGCTGTCTCACTGAAAGTGGGTGAGAAAACTAAGTTGCCATGGGAAACCAGCTGACAGAGATTGCCCCCAACACGCCGTTCCTGCCAAACTTCCAGTCCTTGCACGTGGTGGTCATCGGACTGGACTCGGCCGGCAAGACCTCGCTCCTCTACCGGCTGAAGCTGAAGGAGTTCGTGAAGACCATCCCCACCAAGGGCTTCAACACGGAGAAGATCAAAGTGGCGGTGGGCAACAGCCGGGCCATCACCTTCCAGGTGTGGGACGTGGGCGGCCAGGAGAAGCTGCGTCCGCTGTGGAAGTCCTACACGCGCCGCACCGACGGCATGGTGTTTGTGGTGGACTCTACAGAGGCCGAGCGCATGGAGGAGGCTAAAGTGGAGCTGCACAAGATCACCCGCACGTCCGAGAACCAGGGCGTGCCCGTGCTGGTGCTGGCCAACAAGCAGGACCTGCCGGCCGCGCTGGCCGTGGCCGAGGTGGAGAAGGTGCTGGCGGTGCACGAACTGAGCGCCTCCACGCTGCACCATGTGCAGGGCTGCAGCGCCGTGGACGGCCAGGGCCTCCAGTCGGGCCTGGAGAAACTGTACGAGATGATCCTCAAGAGGAAGAAGATGGTCAAGCACAGTAAGAAAAAGAGATGAGCCGGCCGCCTGTTGCCTGGCGAATAGGGTTCCACTTTAATTGACCATCACACACTCATCTTAAGCCCCGAGAACCTCAAGAGAGAGGGGCACAACCATTGAGGGAGGATTTTTGTGGGCCAAATGCCTGGACAAAGGAACTATCCCAGATGGCCCAGGGGTCAGGAGAAAATGGATTTGACCTTTATGTGTCACACAGTATTGAACTGCTTCCTCTTTCATTACCTAGTGTTTTTTTTGCTCTGCAGCTGCCCCCCTGTATCTGAGGAAAATGTGATACCTATGATAGGCTCTAGCATCAACAGGATCGTAAAGCCCTTGAAGTCTGTTATGCCTTTCTTCTTTTTTTTCTCCTCCAGCAAGAGTGCTGTATATAGACCCCATAGCTTGACCACACTTAGGTTTCTATTGTCAGCTGCTCCTCACAAAGATGCCTGTTTTTTTTCAGTTGTATTAGCCTGACTGCCTTGGCTGGTATAAAAAAAAGGCCATATAAGTGTTATGTTTTGGTAGTTGTGGAATAAACAATTGAAGTGATATCCCCTCACGTCACTAAAAGACAGGTTCTAGTTTGCGAAAAAAGGACTGTTTTTACATGCTGTACATAGTTTTTGTAATGCTAAGGAATGAATAAATTATCAAGAACTTTGACACAAGAAAACGTACCACAGTAGCCTAATCTGTTGTGTTTTTCCCATGTACACCAGCAAATATTGCTACTGAAATGATGGCAATTATGAGAAGTAAAATAGGTTTGTTGAATTACATTAAGCCTATGCAGCAATGCCTTGTGACATATTCTCACAGTCTCAGTATTCCGTCATGGCAACGTTGCTAAGCTGAACTCCTGCCACCACATTAATGGAAACCCCTCCAGCTATGAATCCTATCCTGTTTAGCATATATAATAGGTATAGGATTACTGGAGTACACAGTGACCCCCCCGGGGGTGGTGATACATAACTATGTTCCAATGGCCAGCCCTTTGAAGCTATTTATAGCCACACTCCTGTGTTGTGTAGATGACAGTCAATGCCAGACCAGTGCGGATAGACCCTACAGGGTATACTGCCATTACAGAACAACAGTTTGATGTGTGGCGTAACATTTTACGCAATACTACACTATAGTTTCTGGGGAAAAAAAGCACATCAAAAGTCTTCTCAGTCCGGGATGCATGATAATTTTTCGTAAAGCTGGAAATGTGGCACCGTTTAATGTTTTAAACTCTTAGCAAGAGCTCATAAGTGCATTGGGGCTTTGGGACTCCGAACTGAATTGGGCAGGTGCATTCGCATTATTCTCTCTCATACCTCCAGCGGGAATATTTTCTGTTGAACGCACACCTCGTCAGGGAGTTGACATTATGAGTGCTCTCTCTCACTTCTCAGACAGGCTGTGCATAAATATTAATGTGTGAAATGAGGGCCACAGCCTTGCCCTCATCAGAGATATGGAGGTGTAGACGTGTGAGAGGCTTCGTCAAAAGGCTCATAGCAGCCCTTGGGGTAGTTGTCCTAGTCCTCGGTGTAGTATTTGGTTGCTTAGCAATAAGGTCATGATGATATTAGAGGATATTAAGCGCTCGTCCGTCTCCCCCACATTCCGATCACCACAACTGCTGGCTCAGCGACTGGAGACACCCTGCCCCCACACACAGACGGACACACACACACACACACACACACACACACACACACACACAGATGGACACATACACACACACACACACATATTCAACAGGGGACAAACGCATTCAAGCAAGGGTACCAAAACCTTTTTATACATTATTTTGGGCTTTCCCAAGCAAGCAGCTGTCCTAGCTGGGATTGGATTAATCATTGATGTGGTTTTGAGCTAGGCCATACTGCTGGGAGTGAGGCAAAAGAAACCCAACTGGTTTATGTGGTGACGCTCTCAAGGGAGGTTACAATGTCAGGGAAACCGAGATCATTCGAGGTATTAGTAACACTTAAATGTGCCCACTACTACTTAAACTCTATCATGTCTATGATGTTGCTGAATTAAAAGGGGTTTTCCAAAGGCCATAAGATATCAAAATAATTTGATATTTTTATCCCATATCCTCAGGTGCGCATACTATCTATTTCAAGCTCCCTTATCACATTGCGGGAAAGTATCAATGCACTGTTCAAATACTAGTTAAAGACCACAGTCCCTGTGTCAGCTAACCCATCAATACACAATTTGCATCTGTTTCAGACAGATAAGGCACAGCCATCTCACATTAGGCCCGTAATGGTGTCACAGATCACAAAGGGGCAATACACAATTAGTAACAATGGCAGAAAAGTGTCACCAATCCATGTGTCCCCAGGCCGTCAATATGATATGAAATCAATAGGAGTTGACCTTTACATTGGGAAAGGGGAAGAAAACAATGGCAAATGGGCTTTCATAGGCTGGTGGTGTAGGGGCAGCATTGAGCCCTAACCTGCCCTTTCAATGTTATCTGCCTGAAACCTTGGGATAAGAGGAGACAGAGGCACCCCACAGAGCCATCCAATTAAGCAGCAGTGAGATTGCCCTCTAGTGCAAAAACAAACACACGCTATCCATAGCCATTGTGGCCTTTACTGCAGTCGTCTCCCCCCTCAAGGTTTTTTCCCTCCTCCTTTTTTTCCACCTTCCGTTCCCTTCCTTTCCGTTCCGTTCTCTTTTCCTTTCCTCAGACAGCATGCGATAGCTGGCATGAATTTAAAACGTAGCGCTTCAAAGGAGGCCGGTGCGCGCGCGAGCTGTCAGTGGGCCGAGAGGCTCGAGTTTGCCCTCGGGAGCTCCCTCTTAGTTCTTCCTTAATGGGAGTGATTAGTTCCGCTGTCTAATTACGCTCACAAACCAGGATTGTTGTCGCAACATTTTGAGACATTGCCCTGGTTGTTTGAGTGAACTCAGCTGAATGAATAAAGTCTTTGACAGATGGGATGTCAGTTGCGCTGCCCTACTGTGTTTATGATGAGTGAGGCACAGTTTATGTTTTTTTTTTTCAGATTTCAGTCACAAAAAAGCTACATAAATTAGCAAAATGTGTGGTTAATACAAAAAATTATCTTACACAAAAACACCAGTTCAAACTAGAACAGTTTTGTAAGTCGTTACTACTGTGCTGTACTACTAAATGTCTGAACAGTCTTTGCCTTTGGGTATTCTTTCCTGTGCTTATACAAGAGAGTGGAGGAGGAAATTTACTACGCGAGGTCTGACCGTCCTGCTGAGCCCATTTCAAAGGGCTCTGCTTTTTCAAAACAAGAGAGATAGCGTTATGTAATAAATTCCCTGGCCCATTGCAAAATGTTCACTATGTGCATTCCTTAAATTGTTCTGGGCCCTTGGAGGCAGTGAAGCACGTCCGCCTCACATCATTTTATGTCCGGCTGAGATGCGTGGGGTCAGTTGTGCAAAATGCACAAAAAGCACTAACAGCTAACAGTGATGAAGTACCTTGTGTACAGTTATGGGAATTACCAAACAGATCCAAGGGCTTCCACACTGGCATGGCCCTTGGCACAAGCCTATGTGTTATGTATGTGTGTGTGTGTGTGTGTGTGTGTGTGTGTGCACGTGTGTGAGTATGTGTGACTACAGTATGTGTGTGTGCACGTGTGAGGAGTGTATTTGTGTGAATGTGTGTGTGTGCTACGTGTAAATGAGTGTGCGTTTGTGTGTGTGTGTGAGAGAGTGTGTTGTTAACGCACCATAATGTGAAAGAATGTGTTCATTAAAGACATTAGATAAACAAGCACCAGACGCTCTCACTGTGGAATTTTGGCCGCAGATAAAGTTGACTAATTACCCTCGCATGGGGTCAATCTCACTGTAGGGCCAGCCAGGGCTGGAATGTGTCTGTGTCTGAGGCCGAGGCAGAGGCTGCAAGCACTCCCCACTTCCCAGCGCAGTCAGGCAGACAGAAAGGCAGACAGAAAGGCAGACAGAAAGGCAGACAGGCAGACAGGCAGACAGGCAGACAGACAGGCAAGCAGACAGGCAGACAAGAAGGCAAACAGGCAGGCAGGCAGGCAGTTAGACAGACAGACAAGCAGGCAGGCAGGCAGACAGACAGGCATGCAGGCAGGCAGGCAGGCAGACAGGTAGATAGATAGGCAGGCAGGCCGGCAGGCAGACAGACAGACAGGCAGGCAGGTAGGCAGGCAGGCAGGCAGACAGGCAGGGAGGCAGACAAGCAGGCAGGCAGGCAGACAGACAGGCAGGCAGGCAGGCAGGCAGGAATACAGACAGACAAGCAGGCAGACAAGCAGGCAGGCAGGCAGGCAGGCAGGCAGACAAACAGACAGACAGGCAGGACATTTCCATCGCTGCAAGCTGTGATGTAAAACAGCACCAGCAGTAGAGGTGATGAGTTCTCACAAGAACACAACGGAAACAACCCCTGATAAGATCACTTCCACTGGGGGAACATTTTGCACCCTTAACACTACTAGGGCTACCCAGTGACCCCTATTTACAACAGTAACAAGGACCAGGACACAATGCTTAGTCCTTAACGTAATTGTGATTGTGTACATTTATTAATGTGTACACATTTACATTGAAAGCAACATGTACATGTAAGGTATATGCTTCATTACAGCCTCTGACCAACTCTTGACCTTGTAATCCTAATGAAATCTTCAGTAACAAATACCAGAATATGTACGTCAATAACAATTACAGCATGTTGGAAAGGTGCACATTGTTCACTGTCTTGCTACATTTGCTACACATGCTTTTTATTTGCATTTAAAAAAACCTAAAAGATCAAGCAATGCGCAATATGGGGTAAAGGTATAGGCTTTACTCAAAAGTCTAACCAACTCTTAACCTAGTGTTCCAGATGGAACCTACTAATTTGGTATTTGTGTGCAACACCAGCAATTGGTACTGTGAACTACATGACTGAATGCAAATAAAGGTTAATGCAGGACTCTATTTTGAGGGTGAATCATGGAAGTCAATCATGTGTTATGAACAAACCATATCCAGAGACATCTTCCCTAAGTCTAGCGGGCCCATTGAGAGTCTTGTTTTCTTGTAGAACAGAATTGAATTGTCACTATACACATGCACAATGAGATCTTGTCTTCTTGTCTTGCTGTAGCATGAGTTGGAGCTGACTTCTTAACGAGACAAGAAAACACAAGAGAGGGAAAGAGGGAGATCTTGTGGGATTATGTGAGATTAAGGCAGGGGATCGCATGCTGACAGGTGCACCCGTGGAATCATGACACGCGCGCCACACAGTGGCTTTGCCTCGGGCATAAACCATGGCGCTACATCTGTTGAGTCCATCGTGAAACGGGGCTTCCCTAGCCTGGTAAACCAGCCCCTCGTACTTCATTTTGCTATGTACAGAGGGTCTGGAGTCGAGGCCGTGAGAAATAATTTCTTCCTGGAGGTGTGGACTCTGCTGAAGTTTAAAACAAGTGGCCCTGCCTTTACCCAAGCGCTAACGTCTGGTCATCACGTATGCAATTAGCCTACCTACGCACTACAATTCAAATGTAGCACACAAAGTCAACGTCATGGCCCATAAACACTCCCTCTCTTTGCTGATTGGCTAGGAATAGCTCGGTCCTCATACATGAATTTCAGCGGCCTCGACTCCAGACCCTCTGTACAAAATGAAAGGCCAGCCTACTGCTTGCACTGAAGCTCCACTGAGTCCACATGTGATTTACCTCTACACTCACATAACCGATAAATCTCACACTCTATGTAGCTACTCTGCCATGTAGTACTAGTCTGCCACTGTGCAATGCTTTATGCAGTTTTCTTATGCGGACTTTGTGCAGTAATAATCTGTCACGCAATACTACTTTGCTGCTGTGCAGTACACACGCACCCTATTTATTTTGTACCTTATGGCTAAATTTTCTTAGGTAGGTTTGGATATCTGATTTATATTTTTAGTTGTATATATTGTTGTACATTTTAGAACCTATATTCTATTGAACTGCTCTTATCTTTTGCTTCCTACTTTGTGCATCTGTTGGTCTGCTCTGAACAACATCTTGCTGTACTTGTATAGCGACAATAGAGGCTTCTACTCTCTACTCTAAAGTTAAGGTCATACTTCTTCTAAACAATGTGAGTTTACTGCAAAGCACACAACCACATTTCTAAAAGCTCATGTGATATATTATTGGCATTTTAAAGACACTGCAAATAATGTTTTTTACATCCATGACACCACTTTGAAGTGCAGAAAAAGTATAGTTGAGAACAGGACAGCACTAATTGAAAAGCTCTGCGTGAGTGTATTTAACAGCTGCTGACGGGGCTGTGTGAGCTGAATGAGTGCCTGTAGGTGGGTTTGAATAGAGGTGTGCCGCAGTGACGCAAGAGGCCTAGTGTTTACTACGGGCCTCCAGTGATGTCTGACTCAGAGTTATGGCGGTGGGCTCTGGATTAGAGAACTGCGTCCCCCTAAAAAGTTTGAGTGCCCCTGGGGGGAGGTGGTGGTGGTGTTGGGGGGGGTTCATCGCCTTGGCAATTTCACACATCACAATAGGGACTGCGTAGGTGCAATGGCAGGAGCCCACCATTTAGAGTAGCCAGCGTCTCGAATGGCCCAGACCTTTTTATTTATTGTCACGGCAACTGTTACTAGGGGTGACCCCCACCCCCCTCCCACCCTCTCTCTCTCCCTGAGCTGTGCAAGAGACTTTAATTGCCTTTGTGATTGGCTCTGTCAAGGGGTGACACAAGGGGCAAGGGGGTAGGGGGGAGGTGGTGAGGTGGGGACAACACCACAAAAGATACGTCTCAATGCTAAAGACGGTTTCATAGCGTGCATGTCCATCCTCTTCCTTGTATTGTTGGCCTGACTCCCTCTGCAACAATGCAGCTACTGGAAGCACGCACACTGTTGCATAAAGCAGAGCGCATCACAGTTGTCTCTGGAGTTTTCCGTGAGCGTGCGTGTGTGGGCTGTGGGCTACTGAAGGTGTCAGCTGAGAGGCGGAGGCCACCGGGACTCCACTCGCTCTGTTCTGCTGGCACGGTGGTGCTGCAACCGCCCGCGGATGATTCCCCGTTCCGTGGGAGGGCAGCGAAAGGGTTTCTAGTCCGTGCAACAGCAACAACAACAATGCTCGGAGGCGGGGGATTTGTTGGGCCTGCGATATTTTCCCTGAGGCCTATAAAACTGCCACTGCCTGCTGAAATGTGTGTGTGTGAGTGTGTGTGTGTGAGATGTGTAAGGCCTCAGCAAGAACAAGAGCGGGGAGAAGACCAGACCTGTGGGTAAAAAAGGAGCTCGGCTCATAAATCCACTGGGCTTATTCAAAAGGCGAACACGAAGCAACGCTACCAGTGGCCCAGTCTTGCTCTACGCCTTTCTTCCTTCCCCTCGCTCTTCCTTCCTTCCTTTCTTCTGTCTTTCTTTATTTTCTGCTTTTACTTCCTTTGTCTCAGGACATTGCTCGGGGTTCTAGATTCACTAGGGGTTGTAAAACAACACAGGCCCTAGTGTTCCCCTCTGAGAGCTGGCATAAAGCGACCAATGCCCTCTAAAAACTAGTGGAAGCTTGCCTTGCCTGGCCTTAACATCAAGACAGAGGCTATGCTGCATCTCTTGGCTGGATATTTTCAACCCAACTCGGTTTAATCACATAATTACAAGCTTGCGATCAGTTAATGATGACGCTTGTTGTACACAGCCAGTGAGGTGCAAGCGAGGCAAAGGCCTAGGTGAGTCCAGTGAGTCAGAGACTTTCTTATATAGGAGGAGACTGGAGCACTGGAGAAATCGTCCATAGAAATGCATAGGGACACTTTGTAATGACAAGATGGCGAGTGTCTGCAAATATCCCGCCTGTTCCACTGCCAAGAGCCAATCGTCTGCCAAACTGTGCAAACGGTCCAATCATGTTGCAGTATCGTTCTCTGCTGTACCACACTTGCCATACAGTGAAGCACTGCGCATGCGCAGTTCAAAATAACCTGTGAGAAAAGGGGCTCTTAACGCTTTGTTTTGATACAAACCAGCAAACATTTCCAGCCATTACAGTCAAGTTTTTGTTATGATTTTAACCATGTATTTTAAGAGATATACTAATGTCTCCCCATTCATTTAGGTAGGACCTGGTCTTATTAACCAAAAATACATGCTCGAAGGTGTCGTCAATAAGGCCGCTGAGTGTGCTGTCAGCTGTCTGCCCACAGCCAGAGAGGCGATTGATCGGTGGCCCTGGTGAGTGACATAAGAGTGACTCTGGTGAATGTAAATAAATCCTGCAGTATTAATGACATGAGTAAGCTATAGCTCAGCTGTGGTGGCGGTAGTGCGACAGAGGAATGTAATGAAGTACTCATTAAAGTTTTAATGTGCAAATGTGACACACCACACAAACACACAAGCATACATGCCCAGACAAACACAAACACAGACACATAGACCCCCACACACACACACAGATGCACGCACACACAAATTTTCAGACACACACACACAAACACACACACACACACACACACACACACATACACACACACACACACACACACACACACACACACACACACACACACACACACACACACACACACACACACACACACTAACAAACACACACAGACATACACACACACAACTCATTAAGAGACACATTTGCAAATGTTCCTTTTGTTTGTTCTTGACACAATTAACTGGCTT
>CM050210.1:22231219-22233719 GCA_027475355.1 Coilia nasus | reverse complement strand
CTATCTATCTATCTATCTATCTATCTATCTATCTATCTATCTATCTATCTATCTATCTATCTACCTATCTATCTATCTATCTATCTATCTATCTATCTATCTATCTATCTATCTATCTATCTATCTATCTATCTATCTATCTATCTATCTATCTATCTATCTATCTAATAAACTATCTCTCACTATGCCTATTAAGTCAAGAGACAAAGACACAGTGCTCCACATCCCTAATAACTTCTCACTTTTGTCAGCGAGTGGAACTCAGGTAAGCGCACATGACTATATTTATCAGCAGAACCATGACCGTGTTTTCTGATGTCATGATCTGTTGATCCGTTACTCAATAGTTGGCACGTTGCTGTAGGAATAACGCCATGGGCAACAAACAGTGTTGTGAGCTGCAGCTACTGTTTACTGTATTCAGAGTAGGGATAACAGCTCTTTGACAACCCAATATAACTGTGTAACCTCAGCAGAAGTCAACCATACATGTATTTGACATATATGTATATATAGGAGCAGTGGTGAAATTGGCTGTAGTAAGGTGGGGGAGCTCTTCTTTACTCACAGTGGTCAGTATCTCACTCTATTGTATTACTATAAATACTGTAGCAGAGGGAGCTCATCTCCGGCTGGCTATATTGCCGAGGTGAGGAGGGGAAGCTGAGCTCTAGAGGGCTCTGGCCCAATTTAAACTCTGTATAGGAGTCTTTTAAGTCAGCGGAGTGCTAAATTATACTTATATTGTAGCAGATAAAATGATTACTCAAGAGAGAGATGTTGGATATTTAAAGCCGGAGTAAAAGCTCTTTGACAACTTCATGGTCTCGTGGCTCCCCACATAGGTAGACCATACAGTATGTCTATCTACTGTATACTGTATGTCTATCACATATACTACTGTAATATCACTAACACTAATACTAATGAAGTAGTTCAAATGAGTACTTACTCACTCAGTCACAAGGTTACTGACTATATAATGTGAAGTTACTGGTCATGGTATGATGCTGAACTCATACGCCAGGAGAGTAGAGTAGTGCTTTTTTGTCCGACAGTATAATGGATGTCACAGATCAGGTAGATGGGCTGCCAGACTGCCGTAGATGGAGTGGTGGGGTGTACGCAGTCCCGCCAGACCACAGTCTGAGCCAGAGACTTTCCATTCCCTCATGTCTTGGGCTCTTCTTACGCAGAGTGCCTGAGACGAACCAGACAGGCTTCTTTAGTGGTGGCTGCCTGGCAGCAACTCATTGCCTTCTTTGGGTGTGTGTGCGTGTGTGTGTGGGTGTGTAGGTGTGTGTGTGTGTGTGTGTGCGCATATGCCTGTGCGTGTGTGTGTGTACGCTTGAACTACTCCATCTTCTAAACCCAAGGCCCACGCAGTGATGCACGGCCAGGCAGTGGTTGCATAATGTGATGATTAACGTAATGGGATTATATTCGCTGGGGCCGCTGTTTGTCTCAAAGCGGAGAGGGGGCGGAGGGGAAGGCACTCTAGGTTTGTGTTGTCAAGAGATGTGCTTGATAGGTGACTCAGCTCTTCTTTCTGCTGTAGTGTGTGTCATAGAACACAGCTCCAATGCCAGTCACAGGTGCAGCTTAAGCTCTCTGCTCAGTGCAATATTCACTCAAAATTCTGGCAAACTGCCTCGCCGTGATCCCTGTCGAATCCGCACCGATAAATGGGGGCCTGCCGAATGAGAGCAGCTGGTTTCTGACCTCTCTAAATGTCCGTGGCACGTATGCCGCACTTTCTAACTCTCCTGTAATCCCATTTCAGAGCGCTAAGCCTGACGCAGACAGTCAGGCCACACTGATGTCCTAACCTCGGGGTGGGAGGTCAAAGGTCGTCGTGAATAAGGCAGCATTAAGGCGCTCATGCTTCACGGGCCACTCACGCTGGCATGATGTTTCATGGCAGCATTCTTGCAGTAACGTTTGCTTGCTGCTGCATAAATGTTTAAAAATACACCGAAAAGTGCAACACTGCTACCTTGACAGACAAACCTTTTTATGATAAACTGACGTTTTGGTCAGTCAGACTTTCATCAGCTCTTGCTGATGAATCTGCTTGCTGTTGTTTAAAGTCTTGGTCGATGTTGTGGCTGCCGTAATGGTGGAGGAATGCGTAAACAACTGATATATTCCAGTCATGCGTGATTTGGATGCTCGTCTTTTTACTCTTACATTCTTTTGCCCTCGCTGGCATTCAGATGTTATGACAGCAGCGAGTGAATAAGTGGCAGAGTAGGGGCATGAAAATAGCAGAGGCTGACTAATAGTCTAAGTGACTCAAATACGGCACTAACACCAGAGACAAACATGGTGGCTGTGACAATACAATTTTGCCTGAACAGTTGGGTACATTATTTTGGCACAACATGAAATCTGATACGACATGGCAGGTAATTGTGAGGGTGATGTTATTATTTCAGGAAAAAGGTGTGAAATTGGCTGAAGCACCACTGCAATGTAGGCGAGCTGCGTGTAGGTGTGC
>CM050210.1:22221219-22226219 GCA_027475355.1 Coilia nasus | reverse complement strand
GTACACAAACACACCCACAGGAACACATACCACTCACAGCCAAACTCAATTATAATCTTACACACTCAAGTAAGTGCTCACTCGCACATAAAATATACAGACACACACACACAGACACACAGACACACAAAAATAAGGACACACATGCACAGTCATAAACACACTAACAAAGACAGACAGGCATAAATAAATGCATGCACACACACATGCATGCACACACACACACACATGCATGTGCGCACACACACACACAGACACAGTGCACACACGTAATTACATACACAAATACACACTCACATGTACATGTTCACATATACCTGCACAAATAGTGTGACGCACAATTGGTCAACATACACACACACTAAGACATGCATATGCACGTGCATGCAAACCTATGCAAAGTCTCTCTCTCTCTCTCTCTCTCTCTCTCTCTCTCACACACACACACACACACACACACACACACACACACACACACACACACACACACACACACACACACACACACACACACACACAAATAAACACTCTGTGATAGACACACATACACACACACACACATACAGATACACACTGGTCCAAACACAGGCACACACACAGGCACACACACAGACACACACACACAAATAAACACTCTCTGATACACACACACATACACACACCCACACACACACACACACATACAGATACACACTGGCACACACACACAGGCACGGGCACACACACAGGCACAGGGCAGCCACTTGGCAGGCTGTCAGGGCTGAAGTGCCTGGGCTCGTGTTACTACTCAGCTCTGCATGTGTGTTGGGAGGAAGACTGCCAGCGAGGGTGCCGGGCGAACGCGCTTGCCTCCGGCCCTACAGCTCCCTTGTGGCCCACATGTGGGCCAGATACGGCACTCCCGAGTCGCTGCACTCACAGAGCACACGCCACAACGTGGTGCACGGCAGCCTAGCAAGGGAAAGTAGGTTTCCGACTAATCTGCCCAGTGACAGTTTGGCGAGGCGGGCAAAAAGCACGGCAGACGAATAGTGGAGACAGCAGAAGAGAAGAGGAGAGGAGTAGAGGAGATGGGTATGGGGGGGCGGGGGGTTGTCAGGAAGCTAAAGATAGCACTGTGCCCCCAGGCACGCGGGGCTGGCCTCTCTCTCTCAAGGTTACGACACGCACACAGGCACCCAGACACGGAGGGCCTGGGCTGGGCTGGGCCTGGGCTTGGGTCGGGTTGGGTAGCTGAACCAGCCAGAAGAGAGCTCTTGGAGTGTCCTGCACAGAGCACTAGGAGCCATTAGTGCGATGAGTCAAAAGCAGGAATGCTGTCTTGCATTGTGTAAGCCTGAAAAGGAGGCCATATAAAAGTATATATATTTCTATACCATTAATGCACACACTCACATACACATACACACAAGACATGTATATGAACACACACACACGCACACACAGACACACAGACAAACACACACACACACACACACATACGCTCACACACATACGGACACACACACACACACACACACACACAAAAGGATACAAAGATACAAGGATATTTATTTGTCACGTGCATAGACATACTTCGTATAGTAGGACAAGCAGTGAAACTGCTGATTGTGAGTCTAAACTATGCATGGGGAGGGAGGAGTATGCAGTTGGTGGGATAGCTACCAGATGAAGGGCAGAGGTAGAATAGGTGATGGGGGGTGGGATAAATACATACACACACATGCACACACACACACACACACACACACACACACACAGAAGACACATGCACGCACACTTCCATACATTTAAATTATTCACTGTATAGGGATTCCCTTTTTAATCCAGTAAAACTATCTCCGTGGGCAGTGGGAGGGAGAGCACTGAAGGCGGATCATTTGGCCTCTTGTGAGCTGGCGCCAATCAATATTTGAAAAGATCCAAGACTTTCATGTAAGTGTAATGGGTTTGTGTGCATTTGGTGTCTGGCTATAAAAAAGCCAGCCCCTGGACAGTTGGAAGACCAGCCCAGATAACAGATAAAATAGCAAGCAGTTACAGACCATCTGGCTCTGGTTTTGACTATCATATATAACCTTCATGAGAGGACAGAGAAAAACAAATGGTTGGTTTTACTGCAAAGGCGCCTGACCAGGAACCATTAAAACCTCCAGGTCCTGCAGTGGACAGAGTAATCAAAGCAGATAGAGTGGTGTTTAGAGGAGTCGGTGTATTATTCATGGAACCACTGGCAGAGCATGTGACAACCAAAACCAAAGACAAAAAGCAGGTTTATCTTATCTGCTACCTGTGCCTTCAATAAATCATCTGCAATACAAGAGCACAAGAAAGAGAAATGTGCAATGCGTTGTTTAAAATGTAATGGTTATGCATTATTGGTTAGATTTCACACAGCCACAAACAAAAGACAGTCTGCCCAATGCACTTGTGATATCTCACTGAGAAACTATCATAAACATAGTTGGGATAGATAGATAGATAGATAGACAGACAGACAGACAGACAGACAGACAGACAGACAGACAGACAGACAGACAGACAGACAGACAGACAGACAGACAGACAGACAGACAGACAGACAAGGACACACAGAGGCAATCACAGTAAAATGAAGGAAAGAGCACAACCTAGACACCACGAAGCAAAATACAATATAAAATGCAAAAAAGATGTATGCAAAAGTATAAATAAGCACACAGAAAAAGGTGCAGTGAATGACTCAGGTGCAGTGAACCGGTAAGGCACAGTGAACAGATAAGGATGTGAAGTGGAGGACGTCCTTATCCCACAAGTAATCACACCAGACAGCACCGACCTGCCCTGCTCTCTGGGCGCCAAATGTGTGTCATGCACGTAAGGCCAATTTTAGAATCCCTGCCTGGCACAGCACTCTTGGCTGGCACTGTGCAATATGAGCAAGCACTCACGCTGTAAACACAGACAAAGAATTTAAGTGAGGGATAACATTATGAGAGGCATTCATTCTCGTGAAATAAGCCTCGACAGAGTGACGCAGGACCCCGACGCAAAGTGGAGTCACTTTGAAGGGGTATATTCCACGAGAATGACCTTCTTGCTGAACATTATCCTGCTTATTATACGGCTACTTGCTAAAAAAACAATAATAGAGAGATAGAAACTTTTAGCAATGTCATATTTTAAATGTTTTGTTGTTGCTTCATGGCTTCCGCTGCTTAAAATAGTTTATAGAGGAAGCAGAATGTTTAAGTGTTGTGTAGCAGTGTGTCCAGCTGCTACATAACTCAATGTAGCTTATTGTTGATATTCCATTACGCTAAGTGAACGGACTATTTGCGGAGTGATATGAAAGAAGCACAAAACCCGGTCCCATTGACAGCGGTCATTATACTTTTCCAGCGGTCATTATACAAAAACATTTGACCTCCGAACATTGGAGTGGCCCATTCAAAGTCAATGGGATGTTCGTCAGCATTCTAAAGAGCCACATAATAAGGAAAAATAACACACGGACTGATCCCTCTCTCCATTATGAGGTCATGTTACAGCACCAATCTGCTGGCGTGGCCTCTGCAGGCCACTGTGTGGACTCCCAGGGCCCAGACACAGAGCTGAACTTCAGTTGACCCCCATCTGAGAGGGAGCTATTAAAGCGATAATCAGGTTCAGGGGCGTGGGGCTCAGGGGCTGGACTAGGCTGGCTGTTGTGACTGTAGGTGCCGCTTCGGGGGTAATCTTTGCCATGCAACCGTGCGAAGCTAAGCCAAGCCAACCCAGACACAGTTCTCGGGCAGTCGTCTGCAGCGTTTCCTCCTGAATCCACAAATTACCGCCCCTATCATCCCCCACACACAAGACACACACAGAACGACATTTACACGAGCACAAACACACACTCACATGCACGCACATGCAGACACACACACATACACACACACACACACACACACACACACACGCACACACAAATCCATAATACTGGGTGGCCACAAAAACACTCCCTGATTTTACGGTGTCATGAAATCTAAACGAATTCAGACATCTGTGACCTGAAAACCACAGCGGTGGAAGGAAATCTAAAAATGGCCACAGAGAGAGAGAAAGAAAGAGAGAGAGAGACAGAGAGAGAGAGAAAGAGACAGAAAAAAAGAGAGAGAGAGGTTGAGAAGTTTTTTTCCACATGGTTTCCTGTGTCTGCAGATGACTTTGCACTCTACCAAACTTGTGTGCAGCAACCTGTGTGATATAGCCAAAGCCTGACTGCAGCTGAAAAGCCCTGTACAGTTGCACGTCACACGACATGCAAAGTGCGACCGAAACATGCAATTATAGTTTTCCATCGTCCCCTGGTGCAATGGGAAAATTGCTAACAGCTGGGAGGACAATCACGGTTGAAGAGGAAGCTTTGCATCAAAGCTCCGCGATGACGTCTTTGCAGCAGTGGCTGGGCATGCTCTGTGTGCAGAATCACAAATTGCTTTTCATGAGGACAAAAAATTGCAAGATAGAGAGTACTGAGACAAAGAGAATGAGAGAGAGAGATAGAGAGAGACAGAGACAGAGACAGAGATAGAGAGAGAGAGAGAGAGAGAGAGAGAGAGAGAGAGAGAGAGAGAGAGAGAATCCCTCTGCCCTCCATCTGATGTGAAAGGGGGGGCAACACACACACACACACAACTCAATACCATTCACGTTACATAAGGGTTTACACACACATACACACACACACACACACACACACACACACACACACATACACACACACACACACACACACACACACACAAACAAACACACACACACACACACCCCACACACACACCCCACCCACACACACAAAACTCACACAGAGAGACAACCGTCAGCTGTCAGATTCCAGAGTGCCAGCTCCACATTAAGCACACAATGTGGAAAACAGGGCAGCTATTAACGGGGTCCATTCTGCTGCACCGCGGCGAGCCTGAATGGAAAGGCCTCTCCTGCTGTTACTCTCATTTCCACACACAGCCAGAAAACAA
>CM050210.1:22111219-22216219 GCA_027475355.1 Coilia nasus | reverse complement strand
TTGTCTTTATCAGAAGATATGTCCTACTGTATATTTTAGTTGGGCTTGTGAAGTGTAATGTATGCCTTTTGCCAAAAAATACATTTTGCCAAGTGAAGCTGAAATTACAGTTATAGTTAGAATAGAATAGAATAGAATAGAATAGAATAGAATAGAATAGAATAGAATAGAATAGAATAGAATAGAATAGAATAGAGTATAATATAATAGAATAGAAAAGAAAAGAAAAGAAAAGAAAAGAAAATAATGCCTTTTATTGTCACTATAACACATGTACAATGAGATTAAAAGCAGCTCTTTCTCCGGTGCAGACATGTATGTAGAATATTTACAACACAGAATAAAATGAATAAATAATAGTGCAAGAATATAGACAAACAAGAGAAACAATAAAAGAGGGGTTGGGTGCACAGTTCTGAGGTGCTATATACATATGCAAGAAAGTATAGAGGAATAGTATTTTGCAGAAACGTTTCTCCCAAGTGATGTACAGCACTATGAACAAAACATTACTTGCTAACAGTTTCATTATCCAACTCAGGTAAACCCTTGTTTTCCTTATTTCTAATTTTAGCTAAGGGCTGGGCTGTGGTCTGCTCACACAAACAACAAACGGCACCTGCCACTACTCACCCCTCCCCCATGTTGACATTCACATAATTATATTCCAAAGGCAACAGGGCCAAAAGCATCAAATAATATTTTCAAACGCCTTTTGAATTCCCTTGTGTGGCCCCATCTCTGGGCCACCACCCCCCGCCAATCCCACCCCACACCCACACTGAGCTCAAGCCCAGGGCCCCAGGTGTGGCCCCTACCCCCATGGGGCCCCAGCATCAATCAGATAAGAGGCACCAGGGGGAGGGGCTGTCAATAAAATGCCATTTAAATCAATGGTCTGTGAGCATCACTTCAGCTATACAGAATCCCAGGTTTCAATTTCAGCCCCTTCTATAATTGGATCAGCAGATAAATTAATTCTGGTGTGTATTAGCATGTCTCTGTGTTAGAAATCCAACTGAGCAGGGTAGAAAGAGAATGTCTGTCAGTCACACTGGTGTGTGTGTGTGTGTGCGTGTGTGTTTGTGTGCATGTGTGTGTGTGGCTGTGTGTGTTTCTGTGTATGTGTGTATGTATGTGCACCCGTGCATGTGTGTGTGTGTGTGTGTGTGTGCGTGCGTTTGGGGAGACAGACGTCTCAGCCATAGTGTGCTTGCCAGAGACTACGTCTTTATTGTGCTTTGTTTGCATGATGATTTACCTTTTATTTTTCCCAGAGTAGCCACCACTCATGGGCTCAGCTGTGCTGCCTGAGACGGCTGATGCTCTGGGGTGAAGGGATCTCCACGCCAGGCTCTGGGATAAGAAAACTAAATCAAAGTTTTACGAGCTGGCAGGATGCTCCTTTTCTAATCACAATTCCGCAAACCAGTAATTGGTTCATGATTACGGAGTCGTCCTGATGCCCACAGCTATAAACTAGCACAGTGAATTTTACACATGTATTTCAAATACAATAGGCAGAGGGGGGTGTTTTTGTAAATGTAAATGTATGGCAGTGTGTGGACATAACAAAAGTTGCAATAAGCGCATTTCCTTTAAAATCATTCTCCATGTAAGGCACTATAACTTATGCTTACAATATCCTTCTTCTCTTGAATACAAAACACACTTTAAATGCAATATTATTATAAGCAATATTATTATTTGTGATACTTTGTAGTTTGTAATTGTACTTTTCCAAACCAGCTGAATAGCCTTTTACATAAATCTAATGCATTATACGCTCCCCCTGACATTTATATGGTGTAAATGTGTAAATTTAATAAAATAGTACTACTTGTTGTATATGTAGCATGAGTGTAAAATGTGTGAATCATTATATGCATAAAGATACAATATGCACATAATGTGGCAAAATCAAGACAAATAAATGAATTTTAAAAACATAAAAGAGAAATATAGCATATAATACACATATGACACATATATCGTAATAAAAAAGAAAAAAAAACACAAAAGCTTGTTGGAATCCACTGAAGGGCCCTGTTGCCATGACATTAATAATGCATCTTCATACATCACCATGGAAACAGGAGAAATGAGATTTTTGGCAGCTGTGTGCGTCGGTCTCTGGGTTGTGTGGTTCTGCTATGGACTCTGGGGTGAGGCTTTAAAAACTTGACATTTTGTGGAGAGCTCTCTGTTTACTAATGCCACACTGCTCCAGAGCACTCCATGGCCTGCATGATAATGTCAATAAAAGGGGAAAAACAGCCTGACCAACCAGCTTTTCATGGAATCCACACCAACTGTCGATTTCACAGAATACGACTATAAGGGATGACCAGCCACAGCAATTATAACCATTTCATTGATCGGCTCAAGACGCTCACTCAGTCACCTATCGGATTGTGTGGCCTTGCTAATTCACTTATGTAACGGGTCTGTGGGATTGAGAGGGTTGGGGGCTTTGACATGTCCACTGTGCGGATTAAAATGGAAATGCTTTCAGTGGTAGCTTAGTGGTCTGCCAGGAGTAATGTCATTACAATTGGGATTTTTTCTGTTTGTGGCGGAAATGGTCAGATGCTTCCTTAACCGAAAATAGGTCAAAAACAGGAAGCTAGAAAGCATTCTAGCCAAAAAAGTGAGCTTTACAAATAACTAAGTAAAGAGGAACCAGGAAGATATCTTTGACTATAAGCTCTACATAGTATTTAAGTAGTAGAAGCCTCAAATGATAATGTAGGATACATAGGCAAAATGGATATGAAAGATTTTCCTGAAACACAAGGACATGGGCTTGATATATATGTTATTATTTGATCATTTGTGATGTATTCAGAATAGATACTTGTGCCATAGTCCAGACCTCAACTGAAGAAGCAAAACTATAGTGTGATGACTGCTCTATCCTGACACCTTGTGGACAAACTTAATGTGACTTCTCTTGAACAACTCTTTTCATCTTACTATATACTGTATGGACTGGAGACACCTGACCATTACACCAACAGTTTTAAAGTTGCTCTATGTGGTTGTTATCAGGGTTCTGTGTGGTCCAATCAAGCTTCTATTCCATTCTATTCCATTCTATTCTATTTAAAATTAATCAAACCATGACTTGCTTTGAGTACTGGGGCACAGCTATTGGAATAGAAAAGCTGTTGACACACAGTTGGAGGCAAAGCACTGTCCAAAATGTCTTGGTATGCTGAAGATTTAATTTTGCCACTCACTGGAGATAAGCAGCCTAGCCAAAATCCTGAAAAACAGTTTGGGGAAGACAATTTGGTCCATATGCACATTATGGTAATAAGCTTCAACGTGTGCAGATCTTTTTTGACCCTTAAAAATTTCATGTACAAAATTTCCTAAAATGCATTCCATCTCCATTTATTTTTAAATATTAAATTCAGGGTAAAGGGATTGGCATGACCTTTAGGTAATGAGGAAGCATAATTACATCTGGGTATTCACCTTATTCTGACACGCCCATTTTCAAAGGTGAAAATCTTCCGCGTTGGTTTTGAACTTCCGGCCGGCTTGCCACAGCCATAGACATCCTATACATATGTATATGATGTCTATAGCTACAGCAAGTCAGCTACGTATAACAAGTAGGAGCCTGTGCTCTACAGTTATTTAGACAGTCTTACCAAGCAATGACACACACAACTGTATACACCCTATGCTTTTGGTCTTTTCTGTTAGCTACAGACTGACGTGGTGATGCTACCACATCTGTATTTATGTGTAGGATGCAACAGCACTTTCAACTCAGACCTTTGAGGTTATTACAGTAAGAGATAGAGTGTCCTCTAGTGGTTAAATATCAGCACTACAATGCATTCCTACCTTTTACTGAATCCTACATGTTAAAGGAGAACTTCGGTGTAAAATGAAAATTGGCATGTTAAAACATCATACCGAGTTGGTATGTGTACTGAGGAGCAAAATTGATCAGTTTTACCTGCCTCTAGTGGACATGGCATGTCAGTACAGCCACACACATGCAAATTGCTGCTGTTCTGCTCAATGACTGTAAGGTAAGTCACACTCTCCATCTGTTTCACAGTTGCTGCCCATCCCAAAACTTCACTGAGAAATAGTTTTATTGATATTGTTGTTTTTTTTGTTTTTTTTTTGTTTATTTAGCCACTTGATATTTTGTTTTTGCACAATGGTCCCTTGAGTGTTACATGCACTCTCAGAAATATGGGGACAGTAGGGGTACAAATCTGTATCTTAAGGTACAATACGTATTAATGTACCAAGAAAGGCTAATATTTGGACCTTAAGGTACTGATGTGTACCTATTCAGCCCTGAAGAAGGTACAAACTAGTTGAAAAACAGTGGTTAAAAGGTACAATTATGTGCCTTAGGGTACTGACGGTGTGACAAGCTTTGTACCCCTAAAAGTACAATTCTGTACCTTCTTTTCTGAGAGTGTGGGAGCTCCAAAATCCTGGCAGCTTTTCTTAAGATGCTCAAGTGAAACAAATTGGCTCAGATTGTGTTAGGTTTTGATAAAGGAAGATGTTCCATAATAATGTTTGGTGACCGTATTATCAAGGCAACAAGCTGCTTTGTATTTTGAGCTTACTTAACTTTTGATGACTACTCCTAACCAGTGACTACTCCTTACACATTTTGACAAGAACTCAACTTGCTAAACACTTGCACACTTGACTGGAATATTAGGAACCTGTCATGTTGTTACATTCCTCAAAATGGCTGCCCTAGGCACCATCGCCTTATGGGTGTGAGTTTCCAAAGAGCTTATCCAACCACTGCTTTCAAAATATGATTAGTCAGGGGCATAATGTGGGGATGGAGGCTTAAAACAGAAGGCAGGGGGTATTCCAGAAAACAGGTTCAGTCACTTATTGAGGCACGCTAACTCAGAGCAGTGTTTCAGCAATGTTGCTGGGCGACAACATAGTTGGTCTATTTTTCAGATGGGATGATTACCAAAAGTTGCCTGCTGCTGATAAGTTCATCTGATAAAAACATGTTGTCCAATATAAGTGACAAAGTGCCCAAATGACATCTGTTCGTATTGTTGCCTGGCAACATTGCTCAAAAAGTTGCCCAGTGTATCATCTTTATGGTTTCACTTCCATAATAAATCAAAGCCACAGGGCTCTTGTATTAATTAATTACCACTTACTTTGAGTTAACTTATCTTTTGTAGTTACTAAACCTCTATGTAACCTGGGTATGTTAACTCAGAGCAAGGTGTAAACCTTTTAATATATGTGTCTAATAGAGGACTTAATTCCCCTAGTAGAACAACATCTTAGTGCTCTTGGTTGTGCTGCCCACTGAAGGCTATTATTTACTTCCCATGCCCTGTCTTGTCTTCTGTGTCATGCATGTGCTTTTTACTGTACTTTATTTTTAACATTTTCCATCCCAGCTGCGCATTTTCTTTTCCCAGCCACAAGGCACTACAGTACAAACTGTTTATGTTTCCCTCCAAATGTACAGCGAGCATTATCTGTAGCATCTAGGGAGTTAAGGTGGGAAGATATTACTGCTCACTGATGAAAACTATACATTTACAAAACACTTGTTGGATGTTGGATGCGGTTATCATGAAACTGAGCACTGTGTACTTTATTATGAACCTATGCTTATGATGATTAACAGAGGCAGTTTTGACAGCTAACTGTGATATGGTTGGTGGTGCTTAGATGCAAACAGCCATTTGCACAGGACCCGGATCACTGGCTCTTTGAATAGTTTAGGCCACTACCTGTTACCAAAATTGAAATAAACACAACATATGTTATCATTAGACTATACCTTCTAACACTACGGGGCTATTTTCGAAGAAAAAGAGGTAGGGTACCCGGTCACTGTGAAATGTAGACGTCGTGACAGAGCGGCGCCTTTAACACTCCTTTCTGCCTTTCTGTCTTGTTTATCGTTCCTTGGTTGCCACCCTGGTGCGCGTGTCGTTGTCCTCCGCCAATTCCGATCTGTAGAACGTCTGACCGCCGGTGGGCGAGTCGGGGTGTGTCTGCGAGCTAGGGAGCGTGCGTTTCAGCCAGCGAAGCAAAGGCGTCTCTCCACTGAATGATAAAATGCTGCATAATCGGACACTGTCACTTTTTCGACAGTAACCTGACACTTGTGTATCGGTTTGGTAAGACAGCGTTGGAAACATGAAGAAACACCAGAGCCCTGCCAAGCTACCGGTTGAAGTCAGTGTGCCAGACAGTGAAGCTACTGTGCAACAACTCAACGAGCTATTGTCAAATGGGAGCGGATTTTACAGCTTACCAGCACAACATTTCAACGAGGTGTTCCCCCGGATTTACATTGGCAACGCGTAAGTTACTAACGTTTATCTGTGTTTGGGGATCGCAACAGAGACATTTTACCTCCGAGCACCAGCAAGTCTGTGTAAGATGACACAGACAGGCAGGTAGGCGATTACTTCATCGTCCTAGCAACACATCACAACCCACCGTTCAAACGAACAATTCACCTTTAATGTACGCTTGATTCGCGACATTCAAATTCATTCAGAAATTTCAGGTTTATCGTCCACACCTGGCTTTAAGTACGAAACGCGCATACAATACCACACTGAACCTAACAAGCAGATTTAATAGTGTAACCTTTTGTCTTGAAACACAGACTCTAGACACAATGCTGTTGCATTTTATGATTTTACAATGCTCGTCTTTGGGGTTTGAACTGTATTTTAGTGTCACCTTTTAGTCAGATAATTGAAACGTGTGCTATACCCCCGCAAGGAATTAAAATTTGAAAGATTATTTACTGAGGTGGTGACGATTACATTACGCGGATGAAGATCGATATTGAACAGTCTACTTGTTCCTGAATGGAACGGCGACCATGCTTTATTATCGCCACCATCTCAATGTTATCTCATGAAGATCATTCATCTATCCAGTTGGGCCGTCCCTCGCCATCACGTGTTCTTTTGTGTTAAATAATTTCTCACGCAAAGTAGATAAACCGTTCAGCTTCTTCGAAACAAGCATGACAGGAGCACGAGAAATTCGTGACTGATAAGTGGAAATAGTCTCCTCGGCTGTCAAAGATGCCAGCGGAACGGACAGAATGTTGCAGAGGAAGGCGAAAGGTGTTGTTTTTCTCAGCTGTCTTATTAACAAGTGTTCGACTTTTTTAAAGGGCAACTACTTTTATATTTTATGTGCAAATGTTTACACATAAATATAAACCATGTTACTACACCCTTATTACACCCCGCCCCCCCCTCTCTCTCTCACACACACACACACACACACACACACACACACACACACACACACACACACACACACACACACACACACACACACACACACACACACAGAAATAGAGAGGGACATACAGGTGAATGAACTACTTTCATATTGTTAAGTCAGAGGTGTACAATTAAGCATATTCACTCATAACCTTTGCTGGGTATTTGTAAACCTTTGGGCTTATGACTGTAAAAGACCATGCAGAATGAACACACTGTGTTTGTGTGAGATGAGGACAGGTGAAACTTGTCTAGTCTACGTTTGTTTTTCTTTTCTTTTTGCTGTGTGCAGGATGTTTGTCCTGTGTTTGTTGTTGTGTAATAGTCAGCAGGTTTACTGTCTATTGTTTGGGTGTAGCTGAGGTCACTGTGACAGAGTGGAGGGGTACAGTCGTCCGGATGTTTCTGTGGCGCGTCCCATGCGCTGCTTGGCTCCACTCTTTGGCAGGGGAACAGGGAGAAGGGCAGCAGGACAAACCAATTATGTCTGTTGGATCAATATGCATATGGTACGCTGCCAACTTTCATGAAAGTTCCGGAGCCTAACAGGACATAGTGACTGGCTCTCTGTTAACTGTAAGATTCAGGAGGGATTTAACTGAATCAAGAGTTTGAAGTCGTCCTAAGTAGATAGATGTGATGTTGTTTTATGAACAGTAAAGTAAGTTAAAAAAATGGTAAACTGAATGGCATATTGGTGGATTTAATCTCTCTTTCTGGAAAGCAAATGCTTCAGAATATTTATTGACATTGTATAACCTTTTGTGGTTTGGCTTCCTGAAGATTTTTCCTGTAGGTATATGATGGTAAATGTGTTTGTGCTGAAGTCTGATTTGTTTAATGGTCACACAACAAAATGAAGAGAAAAAGATTAAGTGTAATTCAAAACCTGTAATAAATGAGCAATAACAATGAACACAGTTTATTTATCTGCAACATAAAAAAAACAACAGTTAAAGTACATTCAATGTTAACAATTAAATGCTTGTCATTCTATCTTGATATACCCACTGTACTGTGGGCAGGTGTATACAGTGTGTGTCATCCCCCACCCATTATGAAAGCCCTGATCTTGGCATCTCGCTCCACTTCTAGAACAACAGGAGCTCAGTGTGCTCTAGTGTGTACATTTCCGATGATGGAAGACTCGTGTCTTCTTCTGCTCGGCTCCAGCATTCTTTTGGGGCGAAGTACATTCTGTGCTGGAAAAAAGTAAAAGAAGCTTGCTCAGGGAAAAAACTGCACTTCCACTGGACTGCACTTCCACTATAGAAATAGCTTCTGCACTGATGTTAGCTGGTGTTTTTAAGGCCCTGATGGAGATGCTGCACTATAAGGCAGTGGGCAGCCGCCTTTCTGTTTCCCCACACGCTTTGTGGCGATTATATATTAATAATGTATGGTCAGGGACTGCAGCGAGTCAAGAGCTCAGAGAGAGCGGCATAGACCAGGTGAGCAGGGCTTCGAGGCATTAGACACACACACACACACACACACACACACACACACACACACACCCTATAAGTGAGCGCAATGACATGGGCGCACACACACACACTCATGCATGCAGACACGCACATAAGTACACACATGTGCTCGTACACACATGTGCTTGCACACACACACACACACACACACACACACACACACACACACACACACACACACACACACACACACACACACACACACACACACACACACAGCAGTGGTACTAACTCACTTGGCATTTGGCTCAAGGCAAAGAAACAACCTGGGGTGGCTCCTGCATACACTGCCAGTGAGCATGCACACAGACAGCTAGATACGCTGACACCTCCACTACCTAAAGCCAGTAGGTGTTCAGGAAAAAAAATCCAGGGCTCTTCCAGGGCTCTGCATAGACTGCATAATCTGCACAGGTGCAAGTGTGAGTGTAAATGTGTGTCGTGTGTGTGTGTGCTTCGGCCTGTGTGTGTGCTATACTGACTATAAGTTATGTGTTCTGGGAAGCAGGTCTGAGAGTCCTTGCTCAGAGCTCCAGAGCACTGCTCCGTCCATACAGATAAGCCTGGGGACCCGGCAGACATGGAGACAGATGGGCAGCCACATCTTAGGGTCATAAAGCAAAATGGTGGCAGACTCGATCTTCATCTTAGAGCCAGCCAGTGTCGAGGTGGGGTGGGAGTGGTGGCGTTTGAGGGTGAAGGGGTGGGGGCCAGAGTCGCTGGCTGTCCATCCCTCGGGATCCATGAAGAGGTCAGAGAGCCCTGACTGTGGAGCTTGTTATTTATATAGAAGGAGCGAAGGAGCATGGGAGGGTTTTTTTTCTTACTCTTTCTCTTCGCATCTTGTGAGCGGGAAGAGTCAGATGTTTGCCAGCTGGCTTAATTGGTCACAGCTACAATAAGGAACTATGCTTGTCTGCCCATGTAAGGCATTGTTTGGCCTGGGTCCACCTTGTTTGTAACCTCGATGCTGGGGAAAACAGCTTTATCATTGATTGGGAGTAGTAGTGGGGGAGAGAGAGAGATAGTGATATATATATGTATATATATATATATATATATATATATATATATATATATAGAGAGAGAGAGAGAGAGAGAGAGAGAGAGAGAGAGAGAGAGAGAGAGAGAGAGCGAGAGAGAGAGAGAGAGAGAGAGAGAGAAAGAGAGAGGTAGAGAAATAGATAAGTGGATAAATAGATATAGATATATCTATAGGTAGAGGCAAAGGAGAGAGTGAGGGTAAGCGAAAGAGATAGAAAGAGACAGATAGGTAGATAAACAGAGGCAATTGAGAATGAGCAAAAGAGAGAGAGAAAAATAGAGAGAGATGTGATGGCGAGAGGGAGGTATAGACATGAATAAGTAAAGATGAAAGAGTGCAGGTGCTGATCAACAGCAGGATAATGGAACTTTCCAGCCCCCCTCGCGTCATCCTCCCCCTGCGCACTAGGCCCTATTGCAGTCGCTGCATGTGGTGCCTGTGGCCAGTCGCCTCGTACGCCTGTGGGCAAGATCGCATTATAGCCCATGGTGCAGGCAAGCTGGTGTGGTCTCCGCCCTCGACGTCCTGTAAAACTGACAAGACATTTTTTGCTATCTAAAATACACCACATAGACCTTGTATAGCCTTTATATTCATAATAGTAAGGACTTGACTTGTATGAACCTGCCTCCGTGACCACACAGGCCCCTTTGACACACTCCACATAATACTGGAGACATTTGCCCAAATTTTCAACAATTTAAATTGCTTGGAGTTTCGCATGACGACCCATGGGTAAAACAAAGGAAAGGCGCAACACTGCTTACTACATGGACGAAGCACATTAATGGGGAAAAAACACAGATATTTTGGTCAGTCAGACCTTCATGTGAGTATGACAACCCATGACTTGGATTTGAGGTGACAGACAACATGGCAATGAGTGGGTAGGTAGGCCATTCGCTTCCAATCACTGACTTACATAAATCGCTCGATGTGAATTCTTGAGCTTTTTTTTTTGCTCAGCCCAGAAATTCCCCGACTAATGGCACTGTGTCTTTGTTGCGATGAAACCTCATGTCCATATGCAAGATATATAGATTCATTGTACACATTTTTATATGTTTTATCTGAAACGTGAACCATATACAAAGGTCCTTGGTTTATTTCAAGTGCTGTGAAACATAATTTATGTAACCAATATGAAATGAAACGCACAGGTCTTATCATTTTGTTGCATGAGGAGTACCTGAGAGTGGCCATAATTTATGAGTACCGTAAATCACATAGGAGGCGCTGAAAGCTCGTATAAGTTTATTTCTACGTCTTTATTTTTCCTCCATTTTCTCCATCGTATCCTTAGGTTCGTGGCTCAGAATGTGATGCGGCTGCAGAAGCTGGGGGTGACGCACGTCCTCAACACAGCAGAGGGCAACTCCTTCATGCATGTCAATACCAATGCAGAGTTCTACGCAGGCACTGGCATCACCTACCATGGCATCAAGGCCAATGACACAGAGCAATTTGACCTCAGTGCCTTCTTCGAAGAGGGGGCAGAGTTTATCGACAAGTCCCTATCTGGTAAAGGTGAGTTTGAAAGGGCTCCAGCACATTGGACGATATAATATATATATATAGTTTCACTTAACTTCAACTTGTATCATTGTCTTCAATGACCCTACTCTTGAAAACCCAAGCTGAACCCACTGCAACACAGCACTGCAAACAACAACACAAGGAATTCTTTATGTGTTCTTTTCTTTAAAGTGAGCTGACACAGTATAATTTAATCATTGTGTATGGTGCTGGTGGACTTTCTATGTCTTGTTAGTGTAGAGAGCATCAGGCTCCACAGTGTCTTTGTGGAATTTTATTGATGTGACAGGCTCAGCTGCTCGAAGTTTCTGTTTATGTGTATTGATTTTGTTGATAATGGCTATGGTGACGTACCCAGATCTACCCAGAAAATGTTTTGCAGATGTGTATACTGGCCAGGGTGTGATTTAATCAATAGTGATTTAGCAGCAAGGACATGGCTATTGTTCCTAGCTTAGCTAGTAATTAAATATGACCCTTTAGAAGGTTTTAGGTTTAGACTTCATAGCACAAAGTCAGGAAAACGTAATATATTCATAAATAAGATAGAATAATAATAATAATAATAATTGCAAACAGTAACATGTCACCATGTACAAAGGAAAGAGAACTTGCTCTCACTCAGCACGTGTTTGTATGTGGATGAATGTGGACCAGATTTTTAGCATGCAAAATGTGTTTGCGGATGGTGCAACATAATATTTTGAATGCATGTTTTCCTTCCTCCCTTTAAGATGTGTCAAAATAGTTTCCTTCCTTTCGGAATAATTACACACTTCTGGAACAATGTGGAACCCAAAACAACCACAGTCATGTGGTAAAGGAATGTTTCTCATTACAGACACAGGTGACTGCCAGGTTCATTCTTTTACCACACAGCAGATCTCTATCTCATAGGGGCGAGCCTATGATCTTGGAGATAAAGCATAGGCCTATAAGGAAGGTAATAATGTTAGACTAAGAGACTTTATTGAACAATGTTCAGTAACACTTTATTTTACAGTTCCTATTAAGTAGTTTTCGTCCTTGGTCATGCCTTTCACCCTGTTACAAGTTGATGAACCACTGAAACAACTTTTTAAGGTTGAAGACACTACTTAGTGTTGCTTTAACAGCATGTAATATTATGTACTTACACTGTACATATCTATCACTAACCTTAACCTTACATGTTATGTTACACATTGTTACACACTTTGTTACATTGTGCTTAATTAATGTAACAGGAATGGTAAAATAAAGTGTAACACAATGTTGCTAAAATACTTTTTACAATTATATCTTTTGCAATTATAACAAAAAATCATGAAATCTTTCTTCAGTATGTCTGTGTAGATTCTCATTCATCCAGGTCATGGTAGCTAAGTTGTAAGCAACTGGACTTCTTCTTGGACAAAGTCCAACTGGAAGAAGTCCAGTTTCCTAAGTATATGCAAATTTCTATTTTGCACACCTTTTCCATAGGCTTATTGACGTGCTTATTGAAGTTTGTGTCATCAAAGACGAAGAACTCTTTCTTAGGAATACCCCTGTGGTTGATTAGCAGCTGACAAATGCCCTAAACTGGAATGGCTCCCAAGGCAGCAGTCTCTTGGACACGACTACGGAGGACTACTTCCAAATCTCTCACCCCTACCGCCGCGTCTAATTGGTGCCCTCGGCCCGGTGTTTTATGTCATGGATTTTATGCCACCGCTGCCTCAGAAGTGCAATTATAAAGCATCTTAATTCCCCGCCAATTTGCCAGCGCTGCTTGTTACACTGTAAATCAGCTGGCTGTTTCTGGTCGAGGGAGAACATCGATCCTCCGTTGAGTCGTTTGGGGGGGAGGGGGGAGGGGGGAGCTGGAGCTGAGGAGGATGCGGGAGTGAAAAAATAAACTTTGGGGACTGTTTCGCTGTCACTGTGGGCGATGTTTCAGTGGTGACATTTGTGATGACGCACATGTAAACTGGGGGTTAGTCAAAGGAGCTAAGTTGTAAGCAACTGGACTTCTGGAATTCTGTTTTGGAAGCTCCAAAAAGAAGCCCAGTTGCTTACAACCTAGCTCCTTTGACTACCATGACCTGGATGAATGAGAATCTACACCGGCAGTGGGGGTTAGTCTTCTTTGTTTTAGGCTGCATGACTGTATAACTGCTCTAGCATTTTCACACTTCTGATCAGGAAAAGATTGCTAATTATCGGCACATCTGCCGAGTGCTAGTGCTATGGGTGGGGCACCACAGTCATCAGTCACATCACACATTTCCCTACACGCAGTGACAGATGCAGTGAGCGTAAACCAAGCACGAGTCTCCGGGATGCGGAGCAGGGGAAAGGGGAGTGTCAGCTGTCTGTGGCTACTCCACCGCCACTACACGGTGGCTCTGGATTCTCCGTGCGTCATTCTGACAGGCGGATGAGGGGAAGCACTCAGCTCTGCATTGATCAGTGAGGGAAGAGGAAGGGTTATTTTAAAATCGTGGAAAGGTCACTGCTACAGCATAAGCAGGATCTAACAGGGGAGATCAAGCGCCAGTAGGCTACTGAGAAAGATAGTGGAAGAAAAGGCCAGGAAGAGATAAAAATGAAAGGGAGTGAGAGAGAGAAAGAGAGAGAGAGAGAGAGAGAGAGAGAGAGAGAGAGAAGGAGTGAGAGAGAGGGAGAGAGAAAGAGAGAGAGAGAGCAGGAGGGAGGGATCATGTTTCAGATGCACTGCAGAATCTGCAGAACCAGCACGATAGAAGTTGGCAAGGTGAATTCCTCCAGGGGTGTGGGCAGGTCGATAATGAATGTGTGTGTGTGAGTGTGATAGTGTGTGTGTGTGGTGTGTGGTGTGTGTGTTTGGTGTGTGTGTGTTTGTTTGTGGTGTGTGTGTGTGTGCATTGGTTTGCGGTGTGAGAGAGTGTGTGTTTGTGTGTGGGGTGTGTGTGGGAGTGTGTGTTTGTGTGTGGCGTGTGTGTGTGTGTGTGTGTGTGTGTGTGTGTGTGTGTGTGTGTGTGTGTGTGAGAGTGTGTGTGTGTGTGTGTGTGAGTGTTGGTGTGGAAGCTAGGAGAGTAGGGGTCTGCTGGATGTGACCGGAGCTCTGTTGGGGGTAGGGGTGGGGTGAGAATATGGGTTGACATTGCCCGTCTACTGCAGAGGTCAGCTTCACGTTGGTCTTGTCCCAGACTGCTTTCGTAGGCAGGATTGAACAGACACAGCATATGTTCCATCACCTCTCTAACACACACACACACACACACACACACACACACACACACACACACACACACACACACACACACACACACTTATTTACCACTACAGGACTGTCTCTGACCTACTCTGGCTGTTCTCATTGTTCCTCAAATCCATAGAGCGCTATCCGGTTTCTATTCTACAAATGGAAACAATCAATATGTTTTCAGCGTATAAATAAACGTATAGCTGCAGTTCCCTGCTCATGGGCTAAATACCAGAAACACCAAGAAACCAGGAATGCCAAATTAAATTGCAACTGGATTGTTCACAGTTGCATTTCACAGGTCGTTACATATATGTACTAAGATACAGTGCGATATGATGTCATTTGTTGTAGTAACGAGCAGATTAAATGAAGCTCATTATAGTGCACACCTTAGCCTCTCTCAAACAGCATTATTAACATATCTTTGACATTAACCTTGTATTGGTACACTTGGTTTCACCATCCCGTGTGTGTAAATTATTCCTCTATAATTTTATGAGGGGTACTACTTTTTACATTTTACATTAATTACATTGATATGTCAGTAGACCCAACACTGCTATTTTTGTCCTTACTGGTACTGTGTCTTGATTGGAGGGTACGTACCCCTAAGTACCCCCCTGAAATTTGAACTATGACCATCCCTCTTTCTGTTTGTTCACCTCTCTGTCTCTTTCTCTCTTTCTTTGTCTGTCACTCCATTGCTCTCTTTCCATCTCCCTCCCTTGCATGGTCTCTCTCTCTCTCTCTCTCTCTCTCTCTCTCTCTCTCTTTCTCTCTCTTATAGGAAAAGTATACGTTCACTGCCGAGAGGGCTATAGTCGCTCTCCCACCATTGTCGTCGCTTACCTCATGCTCCGCCACAAGATGGACGTGAGGGTTGCCGTGGCGACCGTGAGACACAAGCGAGAGATTGGGCCCAACGACGGGTTTCTCCGCCAGCTGTGCCAACTGAACGAGAAGCTGGCCAAGGAGGGCAAACTCAAGACCAAATGAGAGAAGGATGCTGCTCTCTCCCGTCACCCTCCCCAACGCCCCCCTCCTCTTCTGGGGCCTCCCCCAGTCCTGCCTGAGCTGAACTACCACTGGACTGTGTGGCAACACTAACCTGCACCAGGCCAGCTGCATACACACATGAATACATACACACACACACACACACACACACACACGCATACATGCACAAACACACACACACACATACACACACACATGCACACACATACACATCCTGACACACATAGCTTTGTGTGTTTACACTGAAACACATGTATAGTTTATACAGGTATTCACACACAACACACACACACACACACACAGTTTACCAACTTTATATAATCCTGTAACCATATACAGGGGCTCCCATATACAGGTACATCCGCACAAAGACACACACACACACACACACACACACACACACACACACACACACACACACACACAGTTTACCAACTTTATATATCAACAGTAACCATATACAGGTACTCCCATATATACAGGTACACTCACGCATGCACACATACACACACACACACACACACACACACAGTTGACCAACTTTATATAATCCTGTACGCATTTTATCATCATCATCATTATAACTCATCGCCATGCTGGTGCACTAGGGCGGGTGTGTGTTATAGCTTCCGTTAAAGGTAGGGAAGCAACTTCTTCTCATTTCGCCATCAAGTTTCTGCTTGGGTCCCAATTACTTCTCCCTTCCTCGAATGTCAGCCCACACGAAAGCCTCCACAGGAACAGCCCAGTCCCCACTCACCTGTTAAGCATTCCTTAAGATCACCACAAGTAGTGTGTGTGTCGCACCGTCCAATTTTGGAGCTCAAGGGCCCAGACACCTGTAGAATTATTGTAGATTATAGCACAACTATCATTCCATAGTTTCCCACTGCCGTTTCCCCTTACCAAACCCCCCCCCCCCCCCCCCACCCCTTACCCCACCCAAAATATCGGTGTTTGTACGGATGGCCACAAGCTTAAGGCACCTGAAGAAACAAAACGGGAGCGTCTGCCGTGCCAACCTCCTTAGATAGAGCACCAAGATTTTTCCATCAAGTCACACAGGGTCAGTGCTGTTTTGGGGTTAGACGAAAACTTGAAACCTCCCGAGGAAAATCATTTCTCTCTGTCATGTATTTTTATCTCACATTCTTCTTGAAACTGGGTTAGGTAGAACCCTCAGAGGCTTTCTTTTCTAGAGATCCGACTGGCTCCTGCTGATAGTTTTGTGGCGATAATTAGCCCTAGAGCCTGACCTTAGTAAGAAGATAAGAAGAAAAAAAAAAGAAAAAAAAGAAGTGAGTCCCTAGCCTAGCCTCTGCCCTGCACATACATGCATAACAGACAGCCTGAGTCCAGGTAGGGGGGTGCCGCTAATGGGGGGGATTAGAGCAGGATGATTTAGGGGGCCCAGAGCTTCAAAGGGGCCCACAGAGGACTATGATAGGGGTGTTAAGGGCCCAATATTATTTTCATTCAGGGGACCCACAATTTCTAGCGCTGTCCCTGACCAGGTATACCAAGCCAGTTCTATGCAGCAGTGCCATTGCCTCGACTGCTCCCATACTACAGATGTCTACTAAGTCCAGCGCAATTAGCAGAGTACGCCCAGTCAAGTAGAGAGCCACAGCCTTGCCATGCCAGTTAGTCACTGCCAAGACACACCACTGAAGGACAAGGCCCAGGGTATTAGCTTCTGCTGTTTTAATAATAGCAAACTCTCCATTACTTTTAAACTCCGACAATCATTTGGACATGTCTCAGTGTACATATAGGTATACAATGTTATATACAATTTATAAATAAAAAATGATAGCTATTTTACTTGAACAATTACAAAGTAAAAAAAAATGAAAGAAAGAGTTTGATATTCTACCAAAGTCATTCCTACAGAGGTTTATAACATATTGAATCCAACCAAATAAAAAATGAAAAGTAATATTTTACACTAAGGCCTTCTCATGGATTTTAAACTGTATTTTGTATAACCAGCCACTTGCGAACCAGAATATTCGGTTTGCAATACGACTCACTGCTATAAAAGAATGAATTATGAAGAAGTACAATTTGTCTTACAAATACTTTTGTGAAAAAAGTAAGTGCATTCTACAGAATAAGCATGTTGGTATTCTGTAGAATTTGTTTTGAATTCCATATTTCAACATTTCTGTTGGAATAAAAAGCCCCATTCACTGCCATTGTGAGTTGTTTCTCATCAACATTCCCCTCTGTTCAAAGTATACAGAAACGTGTTGAAATAATTGTCGGTGGCAATGGACAGTATGCCATTATTGTAGCACCTAGGAGTTAGGTTAGAAAGCACTCTACTTCTTTTTAGATAGCTGAATCACTGTCCACACAAGATCTCTCGTATACCGCGAACGCACCATTCACCCGCTGTTGCCTTGGTTCATGCGCTCTCCCATTAGTGGCACTGTCAAGTGTAGGTACTTTCAACTTCTTATCAGATTGTAGATTAAAGGCTTTGAAAAGAGAAAAACCTGTTATAGCAGCCTGTCCTTTTCCCTTTGAGACAGAATAGAACAGTTTCATTTTACATTTGAATGCATAAAAACTGCTGTAGTTGTAACAAACTTATGGATGTGTTTTCCAGTTTCAACAGAAAGGATGTTTTGTTTGATGGAAAGATTTTATGCTCTTTGTTGCTGACTTGCATCGTCAGATAACCTTTGGTAATTTAGTACACTGCTTGAACTGAAACTCAAACTATACAAGCCGTTATTTAGATGATACCAGTGGGTCCTTTCCAGACCATAATGAACCCAATAAATGTAGCTTTGACAAAGTGGGACTTGAGGAAAGACATCACATTACTACACCCAGTGTCTCATTTTGGCTTGCAAATCTTTACTGGAAGAAATAGCATGGAGTATGGATTGATGTACTGGGTAAATGTACACTATTAACGACAGTTTTCAAAATGGCCTCTTCCCTAAAGGAATGTTTTGTACCGTCTGTGTCTGACCTTGTGAGTCTTGGCAAGACCGCTCAGTGGCGCTGGCCTGTAGTCTCAACGAACACTCTGTCCTCCTGCTCAGAGAACACTGATGCGGGCCCCAGCCAGTGTTCTTTAGTGTGGCGACCAAGATGGCTTCCACTCGGAATAAGCACACAGGAGTACGGGATCAGACAGTCATTAGTTCACCCGCATCAGATCGATCGAACTCGTGACCACAGGCCCCAGGGCTGATTTGTGTGTTCGGAATGATCTAGAGTCTTTCATAAATCACACATCCCCACTCCTTCACTCACACACATACACACACATACACACACACACGTGCACACACACACACTAAACAATTTAAGTTCTGCCTCACGGCACAGTATAGGCTAGTCCTCTTCATGTACATGTACAGATAGATACATATAGATATATACATGTATATACATATTAAGTGTTGACATATATGAATGTATAATAAATGTATCTATAATGTATAGATATTATCAGTACATGTGTTACTTGGTTAAGGTAAATATTCAGCATAGTCTCTGTAGCTTAACCTTACATTGTAGAGTTATGACATTCATTAACAAATACTGCTCCCATGCCACATCATCATCATCCCATGAATTTACATATATATCATATCGTATATATAGTGCCTGGTTTATATATATATATATATGTGTCAAAACTATCAAGAAAACATCACAATTCTTGTTTCATGTCTTCTTTTGTCATTTTTTTTTCTTCCTTGAGTGTATGTCAGCAAATGTTAAGATTAATGGTGACGTTGAGCTATGGCTTCGTGTTACAATTGTGATGTTTTAAAAAGTTTTCATTTGTCCCATTTATAGTTACCATGGTGATAATGGGTCATTAATGTCAGTATGAAGGCCCAATGCAGTTCGCCATGAAGACTGACAGTCATGGGCCGTCTACATTGAATCCCACCTATCATCAATGCTGCTTTTCATTGCTGCACAAAAAGAAAATGTTTATTTTCTGAGAAACAAATAAATCAAATTATACAATACAAAATTATATAATACACATTCTCTGTAAACATTCCTGAATAATCTGGAGACATAGGCTTTGTGCAACATATATGACTGTAGTTCTATATACACCACAACCTGTGTGCTCTCTCACACAAATAATATACAGCGAGTCAGTAAGGGTAATCCGTGCCAAGAAATGCGCCAAAATGAATGGACATAATGTTTACAAACGTTTTTGAAATGTTAAAGCTTAACCTGGCCCATTAACTTTTTATGCCATAGTGACAAATTGTAAGCATGACTTTTACTAAGTATTTAACAGCTCACTTCAATCAATTAGGTAGACCATGGTAGATCATTTCTGACCTACTGCTTCAAGATCTACCACTTCTTTATGTTGGATGTACTACTGTCAAGGAAATCTTTGAGTCATTGGCTATTACATGGGTATATTTATGATTGAAGGCATATAGTTGGGTTGGGGTGAATGTTCACTGACTAGAACATGATTATGATGTCCTCAATTGTGTAGTTAAACATGATTGTATTTAAGAGTGATATTGTTTACAGTGAACACACTCTATAGAGTAGAAAATGTCACTGGTGGAAGATGCAACACTGCCACCTACTGTTGACCAGCTCTAGTTTGCACAAAAATCCTTCAATAAGTTAATTGTCGATTATACTGCATTAATCCTGGTCATTAGGCTACTTCTTACTCAGCCATTCACTTTGTTATCTTAATTTTGTCCGTAATGACATTACAGGGAAGGTCGGCTCTTGTGTCCTTGTTGCTTGGTGTTTGTACTCTTCTAACTACAGTGTCAAATTCCTTTTCTGACCATAATCTGTTCCAGTTGTTAAACAACAAAATTCCATTTGACTGAAAATAGATTGTTGTTCTATAATTTATTTTTTTCCACAGACTCCTGTCCAAAAAATTATCCTAATTTAAATGCCTCCTGTGTTTATACAACACCCCTGATTGGGGGCTTCACCCCAAAACTTGGTTTAGGTGACCACCGCACACACATACACACACACACATACTGGAATTGCATTACTGCTTCATTTACCTTCACACACCAAAGCCAAAACCCCAACACATGCCCCCTTTCCCCTCCCTGCTTTGGTGTGAGTCCGGCATCTTGGACACCACAGCCAGAGTCCAGAGACTAGCTCTGCGCGTGTCTGAACTAGCTCACCATCACACGTCAGGTTGAACTGCTGTACATTTTGATATGACAGCCCCACCGTGACGCTGGTTATTCTGACCACCCGGTCACATGATGACGGCTTCCACATCTGTAGAAGATTGAGCACAAGTATAATAAGGCACCTGACATGCACTTCCGACCCCTATCCCCTCCAAACACGCCACCACTAATGACAATACTGCTTTGATGTTACACAGATGTTCGAAGTTATGAACATTTGGACACTGTGTGACTCAAGTATTTAAGCATATAACAGTTGTGTTGCTGAGTGGATTTTACAAAAATTGTACTAAGTAGGACAGTATAGTACGAACAGGGAATGCATTGACACAAAAGGAGCTGTTCTCACCACATCCCACCTCAAAGCCTTACACAGAAGACTGATTTTTTATATTTATACTTTTGATTTAACTCTCCACAACTCACTGAGCGGACAGGACAGCTCCTCCACAGACAACAGACACTGTATGTTAAAAGTGCACTTGATTTCAAATGCCAATGTTATTTTTATTACCCGGGAAATTTGTTCTTTTTTTCCTTTCTTATGTTGAACAATAAACGGCTTTAAAAAAAAAGCATTTGTGACAGATGGGCTTGTATTCTGTACGTCTTTGGCTCCCAAAATCATAATTTTTTGTAGAAGCGCTGCCAGTTGCAATTTTCCCGTCTTCCGCTTCTCTGGGGATGGCAACACTTGTCTTTTAATGTCGGCACGGCTCAATTTATTTTTTGTCACGGGAAGCAATAAAACACAACGCAGAAAGCCGGAGGACTTCATAGCAGAGGTCATTGCCCAGTGTTGCAATAATAAGTCATTAGTCACTGGTTTCCTCTCGCTGAGGTTGAGGCATGAGAGGGAGTTGTTTCTTAAATGTGCCGCGACGTGGGTTTGCATGACAGCGCCCCATTTCCAAAAGCACGACCTTCCTTCATATGTTGTGAGCAATCTTTTTTCCCCCACCACACCGCTTGATTACCAAAGACTTGAGGAATGTCTTCACTCAAGGGAGAAGGAGGGAATTAGTGGGAGGGGACATCAAATAAAAGGAAAAATCACAATGGTCTCGTGATTACATCAGGGCACACCCGGGACCCGACCTCGGTCTTGGAAGGGATACCTGCATAGTTCGGCTCCCTGCTGTCATTACGTGCATCAATATCTGTATCATTACACGAACCAAGTAGCTTGGCTCTGCATACCAAGCCTCACTCGGATCCAAGAGCTTTGGTAAGCTAATGCTACTAAATCTGTTGTTATTGTATTAAATCTGGATATTCCCATTTGTTCCGGGATTTCATATTTATGGAGTATAATGTGGGGAATTTTATAGGGATTGTGTATAATTTTACACATGGGTCACATGCATAGGTGCGCACTCTGTGCACTTTATCTATGCTGAATGCACCATAAGCTCTCGGGTTTTTACACAAAAGAGATATTTTCCCTTAGCCAACAGATGGAGACAAATTCCTTTCAGGTTTATACAGTTTTTTTTTGTGGTGCTCAGTGTCCCATGACCTTTAACCCACTCTTTCAATCTCCTTCTCTCTCTCTCTCTCTCTCTCTCTCTCTCTCTCTCTCTCTCTCTCTCTCTCTCTCTCTCTCTCTCTCTCTCTCTCTCTCTCTCTCTCTCACACACACACACACACACACACACACACACACACACAAACTGTGTGTCCAGTGCACTGCACACCAAAACACTCCTGAGCAGGATAATTTCCTGATGATTTGATGCAAATGGTCTTTGTGGTTTCACAGCATTCAGTGGAGGCACACCTGGCGTTCAGGGACGAGGGGCTGTCCAGGAGGACCACTGAAAACGCCCGAGTCAATTCAGCTCTGATGCTACAGCCAATCTCCCTTCATGGCCTCATGCACACTGCAATTACCACAGCCCAGCTGCGGGATCCTTTGAGAGGCCTATATCCAGAGGCCTCTTCCCCGACACACTAGCGCTTGCAACTCGTGCTCGGACTGAAGTATACACACACACACACACACACAGGCAAACACACACACAAACATATACACACATGAGGTGGGTAAACTATATACAAATATACAGTGTTCAGAAAGGTGGGTGAGCTATGCATATTTGTAACATATCTTCAACATATTCATGACATTTGTGGTAATAAAAAAGAAGAGCATGTTTTGTTGGTTAAAAAGGTGCATAAACAGCATTCATGGATCATCATTTACCCTCAGCTGCAAAAAGTCCATGGTCCTATACAGTGAGAGAACTGACTCTTGTGTGAATGCAGGTGTTGGCGTGTGTGTATGTGTGTGTTATGAATGTTCTGCACATGGTGGAGTCCTGCATAGGCACATTTGGCAACAGAAAGGATGTGTGTATGTGTGTGGGTGCACCTACATGTGTGTGTGTGTGTGAGTGCGTGTGTATGTATGTGTAACTATGCATGTGTGAGTGTGCATTTGTGTATGCGTGTGTATATGCAAGGATGCATACTGTATGTGGGTGCATGTGCATAAGTGTCTGTGTGTGTGTGTCTGTGTGTGTGTGTGTGTGTGTGTGAGAGAGAGAGTGAGAGTGCATGCATTTGTATAAGTGTGTATGTGTGTGTGCGTATATGCTCTGCAGGATGTAGCCAGGCATCAAGGTAGCTCTGCCACCAGACCAGCCCTGTAGATGCCCTATCCCCTATCTTTTCTCACTGACACACACACACACACACACACACACACACACACACACACACACACACACACACACACACACACACACACACACACACTCAAACACACACACACACACACACACACACACACACACACACACACACACACACACACACACACACACACACACACACACACACAGGGCTGGGGCAGGTAAACCATCGTAGTTATTAATAAAACCTGGATATACACTGACCTCCTACAAAGGTAGGTTGTAAATCATGGTTTTAAAGGCAAACTGGAAAAGCACATAATGGAAATCTGAATAAATAAGGCTTCTACTTCTGGTTTATGCATCTTTAATTCTGAGGAAATCTAGCCATAAATGTTCCTTAAATTTTCATTGGAGGACATTTCCATCTACATTGTCTTGATCTGACTGCATTTCCCTTTAATGGGCTGTGATTATTTAAACGTACGCTGCTCTACACTTTAATGTTTCTTTTTTCATGCTCTTTTTTCCTCCCCATCCTCCTTTTAATGACTAACACATGATGATCCTCACTCTCCTTAATCCTTGTGTCCCGTTCCATGTAACATTCCCATAATGACGAGGGCGAGCAAGGAGACGAGAGAGAGAGAGAGAAATAGAGAGAAAGCGAGAAAAGAGAGAGTAGAGAGAGAGAGAGAGAGAGAGAGAGAGAGAGAGAGAGAGAGAGACGCACATCTGTGTAACAGCGCTAATTATTGGGAAATATCGGGGAAAACGGCGCTGGAATGGATACGTTTTTAGATCCTCTTCCAAGCGCCCGTGCCCGCAGTGGTGTTGCTCGTTTCATCTCTGCATGCTCTGCTGTTTTACTGTGCACTGCCGATGCTGCAGGCCTGAGATTTATTAAGAAAACTGTCATCTCAGAAATAAAGCAATACGGCTGCCCCGCGCCTCACCATCAGGCGCGAGCCATAAAGGTGACGGAGGGGAAGCTCTCGGCTTATTTACAGGGGGGGGGGGGGGGGTACAAATATGAGAGACAAAAACTGCAAGGACGACTCGTTTGTTTTTTGGTTTTTGAAAAGAGGAGCAAAGCGTATCTCCGGCACAGCAGGACATGTTGTTTTTCTTTCAAACGTTTTCGTTTGATTTGCGCTGTGAAATATGAAGGCCTTGCACGCTCGCATTCATCGAGGGTTACTAATAATAACGGTGTGTAGGTACTTGCAAAGAACAACTTCAATGTCGGAGTTCAAACAAAAGTGACCTCAAATTAGCCACAGACACAAACTCTACATGACAGAGAGCGGTTTGTGCTATTGTGGTCTGGTGGCATCAAGAGCAAGAGCCCATGAAAGACGGCAAATAAATTAAGCTCGGTCATGAAGCGACCCTGCATGCGGCCTCAATATGCTGCATCCGGGGTCGACCGTAAATCATAGTTTTGTGAGGTTACGACAAGGAAGCATGTCAATGCACGCAGGCTCTGTTCTCTTAGAAGAGGCTATACCACCCACACGATCGAAAAGCACATCGACGTAGGCCTCTCGCCTGGAAAACATTTCTTTTATAAGCCTTTCAAACATCATCTTTAAATTCACCAGCCAAGAGAAAAAAGGTTCTGTGGTAAAGCATTGGGTGTCAGTGCTGTTGTTGGTCAAAAGGTTCAACACAATGGCCTTTCCCCTACACAGAGGGAATGTATGTAGGCCTATATGCAGTAAATCCTGTTCATTAACATAAATCGTGCAGTTAGTTTGATTAGCTTCACCCCATACCTGTGACGGAGGTGATTGCGGTAGAGGGGGGTTCTCTAGTCAAACAAAAGTAACCCTTGTGTGACACAGGCCTGGGGGCTCAAGCATAATACTATAGAAAGCTGTGAAAATACCAACACTAATACCACATCACCTTCCTGTCAGACATGTTGGCATTTTTACTTACCCATGACAAATCTATTAGATAGGGAAACAAAATGGTTAAGTTACATGCATGCACAAATGTACACACACATACATGGGCGCATACACACACATAACCACACATATACTTAACCAATCCCATACCCACTTTCATTCATCTTAACGGCAATATACACACCGTCTAATGTACACAAAATGAAGCATGTGGTGTTTATGATCGGTGTCTACCCTCCACAGGTTTGTTTTCACCCCCTAGGCTGCTCGAGATCTTTCTAGAACACACAACGTGAATGGGACTGGGACTGACGTTCATCTGCACTAACCCCGTCTCGATATGCGACATTCTGACCCTTCTTTTATTAGCCCTGCTGATAATTAGCCTTTGCTGGATCAGATATGTGAACCCCAGATTATTTTCACATGCTTGTTATCTGCTTTTATGAATCCCATGAAAAAGCAAAACTTGTGAAGTGTTTTTCAGGAGAATGTTCTAGAAAAAATACCACTCTCAACCCCCTCTCTCCACCCCCCCTCCCACCTTCCTCTGTTGAGCCCACAAAAATTCCTGCATGTTCAGCAGCTGACTCTGTTTATGCTTTCATGGTTAATTAACACACCTTCCCTTTCATTTTTCTGGGAAACTATGACATTCCTCTCCAATGTGCTGTTGCTTGTTGGGAAATGAGCCTGTGTGATAGCTTCCTGTCAACAAAAGCTCTCCAAGCGCAAGTCCAATATATGGCCTGGTGTCAGCCCCACCTTAGTGGACCTCTTGATAAACCAGCCGTGGCTGGTGTTTGGAGTCTTATGAATCACTTTCTGTTCTGCCAGATGTGCAGGGATGCGATCTGCTACAGTACGACACAGCGCCCCTGCTCAATAAAAATCCCACGTTTTTGGGTCTACAGGAACATGAGACACACTCCTCCTCTCACTGTTGTTGTGCCCTACCACCTTCTCACGCTTCTGTGGAAGTTTTGTGAGAATATATCACGCAGGGAGAAACACAGTATGCAGCCTGTTTCGGAATACCAGTTAAAATCAGATCCTCTGTAACATATTGCACACTCTGTGCACTTTGCGATGCAGCTGCCTTTTCTCTGTGAACTCAATCATTCCAGACATTTTTGCCCACATATGGATGTACCAGAGCTTCGGTGTCATAATCACCCCGGTCGGACGGGCCCTGTCACCAGCCTCCCCTACGGTGACATGCACGACCCTCTCTGGGTGACAGCGGATTTTTAACGGTCGGCCCAATAAACATCGTCTCCATTTCCAGTCTTCATTTCCAAACCATATGGCGATAATCCCACTTGCAGGGGCCTGCCACAGCTGCCCAGCCGCGAAGCACATGCAGAAGGCAGCAACAGCAGCACTCAGCCCCACTGCGGCAAGCAAGGTTAAGCAAACACTGTGCGCATAATTTATGGTCTATGCATAATGCAGTCTTGTAAACCAACAGCGTTTGCGTATATATAACGAAATACGCTGACAGGGAACGTCGTATGGCTGCACACAGGTCACAATGGGAAGAGACAACGCCAAACCAATTATGGCTGAATTTGTGAGGCCATGGGAAAAAGCGAGTCAGTTTGTTGCTCTGTTGAATTTCACTTTGAGAAAAGCCCCTTTGGATACAGTCCGGTAAAAGCTTTTAAAGAACTGGCAGTCTGGTTTGTACAAAGCGTAAACCATGAGCTGAGGACACTGTCAAAAAATTAATGTTGAAATGCTTGACTGATTCTTTTCTGTTTTTTTACAGAAATAATGTCACAATAAAGTCAACATTTTCCAACCACGGCAGTTGCGTGCAGAGCCCTTGTTACTTCTCAATATCCCATCGGAACATTTCAACTCGTACCCAATTTGGTGATGGACCATTGGTCCTCCTTTTTATGTCTTTATTTTTACTCAATCAATGTCAATTTTTTCAGAACTGCAGGCCAAGTACCCTAACCTACCACCGTGTGAGAACGCCTTGTTAAAAATAAAGAGGTTGGTGGAAAAGCTGCACGTTTCACAGTGAATAATTTGCTTGGTAATTATGGGACTTGCTAAAAATAGCACCTGCGGCAGGCTGGACCAACAGTGGCGGTGCTGGATTAGGGAGAGCCGGGTGGTTAGCATATGGGCCTTGTGGTCGGGTGAGGTCTGTCCAGGCTCCCAAGAGAAACCACAGCTGAAGTTCACGTCGGTACCCATAAGCAAATGAGTGCTTTGGTGATGTGAGGAGGCTTTTCGGAAGGGCAGGCGCTCTGCTGTACTGTGTGCTCGTCTCTGGCTGAGAAGAAGGCTGGTGTTGCTCACAAAACGAGAGGAAAAAATGCATGTGTCTTGTTATCCTGATCTTAAAGACAGGTGCAAAAAAAAAAGTTGCTAGATGCTAGCAAAGCACTTCGGGTGCCAAGTGTGGTCAACCCTTTTTCTTATTCTGATCCTAATTTGATTTTGTCATCCCGTTTTTGAAAAAGCAAACACCTTCTCTCAGGAAAGGACCCATAAATCAGGACGCAGTGGGTTCATTCATCAGCCGCCCCACACAGGGGCTCTTATATCTTCCTTAAGACATAAAAAGCAAATAAGGAGCACTCTCTCTACTGCAGCAAATATACTCGATGCCAATCAGTAAGGTCAGTGTGTGAATGTGTGTGTATGTGTGTGTGTGTGTGCGTGCGTGTGTGTGTGTGTGTGTGTGTGTGTGTGCGTGTACAAAACACCAAATGACCTTTCAATCACCTTTACAAAACAATACATCAACCTTGTTTGGATCCAATTAGGATGGGATTTTAAAAAAAAATGAAAAACTTGTGACAGGACAATCCGCCAACCACATGGCTTTGCTGGACTGAACCGATTCTCTTGTGGGCTTGTAACTACAATCTTGCAACATTGCTAAATCCTCTATGTTAAATGAAAAGATGCAGAAGCAGCATTTCCACTGAAAGAGAGTGTGCGTATGCACAATGTTAATAAATCAGATCTGAGCCTCTGGATGCAAAGGGGATGGGGGTTGCGAGGAAGAGCAAAGAGAGAGAGAGTGCGTCCAAGGAAATAATATGTGTGCTGTTACAAATGTGTGTGCACTTGCATATGCATAAACAAGGTCCAGGTAGTTTAGTGCAAGGTTATTGCTGCTTACCTCATAGAATGCCTGGGGCCTCCTGGGGGAGAGAGGGGGGAGGGGTTGTTTTGTTGCTATTTCTCATAAACAAGAGGCACCAGCTAGCGTTTACACTTTATCACCAGAGCCGTCCCCATCTGTATTCTGGGAACAGACAGAGATCAAAGATGGACATTATATGGGTCCCCATATAAATCACGGCTAGATTGCTATTTTCTGCCATTGGTAAACGATTCTGAAATCTTACATTGTTCACAAAGAAGGCCTGCGTTCTGCAAGATTACATGTTTGTGTACAATGCATGCTGGGTGGAATAAGGCCCTGTCTTTATTCATGACACTAATTAGCTGCTATGTCATTCGATTATGCCCTTTGAGCAAGAACACCACACAAAGCAACTTACAGGAAGAAAAATCTTTTTTGTGCATGACTGAATGAGACAAAACCATACATCTGTCATAGAACACTGTATTGTTCTATATAGGCAACGGCTGTGCCAAGTTAAAAAATAAATAAATAAAAAAGCTTGAGATTGTTCAGAGAAAGCAACCCAGGTTTCCCCCAAAAGCACTGCTGAGCAGCGGGGGTAGCCAAACGAGGGTTTTTCAAAATGTGGATTTCATCAAGTCAAATGAGCCCCACTATGTGAACCTGTTCGACCAGCCAGATTACTGTTGGTCTGGATTTATCATAAATTCGTTCCCTGTCAGTCTTGAGAGGCTGCCTGCTTTGTTTATGTGGCATGCAACCCGCTCAGGCTCCGCGTTGTAAGAAAAATAGCCTCTGCCTCACCAAGAGCCTCTGGTGGAGTCTGGATCACATTTGAGCGCTTTTATTTATGCTCAAGCTGTTATCATGATAAAACGTGCCCAAAGCCGGTGTTTTCTCTCTTCCAAAAGCCAAAGTACCTAAATCCGTCCGAGAATGACAGGGAGAGAGCGCGAGGGTACAATCAGGCTGGTCCTGTGGCCGACAGCATGAGCGTTACTATCCAATGTGATGACAGCAGTTGACGATGTCAAGCTACATTTGTTTTTTGTTGTTTTTGGAGTGTGTGTGTGTGTGTGTGTGTAGGGGAGAGTGTGTTCTTCTGTTGTCTGCGTTGCTGTGTGCCCCAGTTCACATGTGATGTGAATTTTTACTGTGCCAAATGGTAAAATAAACAACTAAATAATAACTTCAATGGCATATTGTATTTATTAAAGAGATCAGTGTTGAATCCATGTGGATTAGGCTTATGCACCTGCCAATGTTTTAAGCAAGACTGAACTCAGGAGGACGGTAAGGTTGCATGTGAAGGACCTCTTCAAGCTTTCTGTGTTTGTCTGCAGCACCAAGGATACAAACGGTCAGTTTAATGACTCCTATATTTAGAACAGTAAAAAATGTGTTGTCAAATTTGGAAATAATACAAACTAGCCTGAAAGTCCACTGAAACATCTGCAGGTGTGTTGTGTTACATGTGACCTCATAAAATGTTTGACTGTCCACCTCAACGTTTAGTTGTTTTCTTTCCCTCAAGAGGGCAGTATTTGTACAACAGTGTCCTTAGCGTTGTGCTTAGAGTGCTGCTTGAAAATGACAGCCACAATCCCACCAAATGTTACTCATAGCAAGACTACCAAAACATCAGCTTTAGTGATGAAGTCTGCGCACATAATTTCATGTGACCAAGCACTGTACATGAAATTGTAGAAAATAACTTGATACAGCGACACAAAAAGCGGCATAATTTTTTTTTGGAAAAGAATCCTTCATTTATATAAATTTCTAATACTGCATGTTAAATTAATTAATTAAGAGAAAATATGTCACCACCGTTGTTTACAAAGTTATAAACCAATATTAAACGCAGCATACACCGCTTCAAATCAACAGAGCAGCAAGAATGCTGACAGTGAAGGCTCACACCTCTTCCCCCTCCCTCCCACTCACTCCCCACCACAAGCCCTCTCCCTGTCAGTTTCTGAATGAATTGGTCAGAGCGGATCCCTCCCACTCTGTGTAAGTTAATTGTCAGTTTTTTTTTTTTTTGCGAAACCTGAAGTACTTAAACAGCGTGAACGCCTCACACATGGGCGGAATTGTTCAAGTTGTTCAACAAAACATCCGATAGATTCTCTGCGCTCAGGCGTCGACCGATAAAGCATGCAGGTGTCTGTGGTTATGGGCTACTCCGGTGCGCTCGTGCTGCTGCTGCTGCAGGGATGTTGTACCGCTGCGCGGGAATGGGGGGCTTTAAAGAACGATGCTACAGAAAGAATACCAGAATACACCGATGAAACACCGCCAGTGGAGCGCCAAACACAGACATTCAACAATAATACAATGAATCGTCCCAAAAACTCCGGGCGGATATCGTCTGCTAACTCACCTACTTATGGTAAGATCCTAAATCCTAGTTCATCTTGACATATAAAAGGTTAAAGATTTATGGCTTCATCCTATAGTTCTTTCGGGACACGCAAAAAAAAGTTAACATTCTGTTATTTGTATCATGTTCTTAAGCTTTCCTGATAAAGATTTTACTTTTGAAGTTTCGCCACATGTGAGCGTTTTGTTGGGTTAGTTTGTTTACGACTGTCAACCAGTTTTGATGTTTGTAATGTGAATTCTCTTAGATCGTGATGTTCTGTTGTTATCCCAAATAGTCTGAGAATTATAAGGTGTTTGTATTAACCTATAGCCTACATTATACGTCAAGTCACTACAGAGCGCACTGGGTCTTCGATATTTAATCACAAAAAATGACTGCATACATTTTGAGCTATTGTTTCTAAACTTTTTAAAGAGAGAATTGAAAGTAGAGAATTATTATTCCAGAATAATTGAAATTGTTACTTTCAACTGTAAAATGTGGTCTACTTCAGATTTGTATGTTAGCAGAAGAAAAAAAAGAAAAGCAGACTAAACCTGCATGTGGGTGGCCAGATTACCCATTGGTGTTGAGGAGAACCCTTTTCACTCTTTTAAAGATCATCAGAAATCTGAGGGCCAATGCCAGTGAACTCATCTTGGGCATTTGCCTCACCGATATTAAGCTCTTCTGCATATGAGCCACTGTTGCTCATGGTGCCAACATAACGCCTGCCCAGGCTTCTCTCACCACTGCATGTTGATATTATGACGGCTGTGTTGAAAGCCACAAGTAGCTGTTTTCAAATCGACTGGGCTCAACAGACACGCACACTGGAAACCTTACCATTCCCAATCAAAGCCTGTTTTTACCCTCGCGCAACAAGTAAGACAAACTCAAGCAAACTGAAGTGGGACAAATGCCCTGCGGAGTGATGTCTTATCGGAATTTGAAATAAGGGGCTTGTATGCCTGTGGTTTTCATCTTCACGCGAGCTCAAGTGATACACTTAACGGATATCACATTTTTTTAGCTCTTCTTTTGTGGCATTTCCCCTGTTTTAAACAATTAGTCAAGGTCTGCCTCTTCCACAAGCATTTAATTGCAACAGCCTGTTTGGGAATGGGTCTGAAATGCCAGAATCTTTTTCTGAGGGGGAATTTCTTCAGGGTATTTTAGAATTGCTGTTTAAATACCGTGCGGCTTTGGAGAATGACTCCCACCTGTAGCCAGTAAAGGTTGAGCTGAAACCGAGTGTGCTTACTTTTGTTTGCTGGCGAATCATTTGGCTTGTTATTTTTCACAGTACCCTTCACATACACATCCTTTTGCGACAGCACATACACATGAACTTACACAGATTTGTCTGCACATACACACACGAACACGCACATACACACTTACGCATATCCGCATACAAACAAAACTAAATACTTCATAATGACACATTGATTGCACACATTAAACAGACACATACAGTTTGTTAATCAAACCGAGCATCTTTAAGATGAAGATGACCAAAGATGTTTAAGTACTTGCTCTCCAAATGATGATAGACCTTTGCGGGCAGTTTCGCTTAGACAAGCAAACAACCAAACCCAGGCTTTCTGCTGATATTGAAGACAGAATCACTGAATCAGTTTTAAATATCAGCAACATTCCAGCAAGTTGAGCTGTGCCCTTCACGTAAATTAAATTACAGCAGACTCATATGGGAATGCTTTCTCTGTGTTTGTGAAAACCATGTAAATGTTGTGTCAGACATGCAACAATAATAACAACACACACACACACACACACACACACACACAGTGAGAGAGACGGAGAGAGAGAGACTGAGTGAAAAAGAGAGAAAGATGGAGTGTGAGAGGGACTGAGTGAGTGAGAGAGCGTGGAAGAGACGGCAGACTGATAGAGAGAGAGAGGAGAGACTAAGAGAGAAAGACAGAGAGAGAGAGAGAGGAGAGAGAGACACTCAGTGAGAGAGAGAGAAAGACAGAGAGAGGAGAGACAGAGAGAGAGAGAGAAAAAGAGACAGAGAGAAAGAGAAACTCAGTGAGAGAGAGCGAGAGAGAGAGACTCAGTGAGAGAGAGCGAGAGAGTGACAGAGAGAGAGTCTCAGTGAGAGAGAGCGAGAGAGTAATAGGGGTCCATGGCCATGGCTCAGTGGTGACGTTTGAGCTTGCGGGGGGGTCATGGTAGATATGCTGACCTCTCCCTGGCTCTCCTCCAGATCCTCCCTGCTCTCACCCTTCTGCTGAGCCTTCATAAAACACAATATCAAATTCTCTGCGAGCGATGGGGGTAAGGGGGAGGGGCGGGGGAAAAAAAGTAAGTCATCATACACATAAATCCTTTGTTCGCTTGTGCAAAGAAAAGCCGCGGAAAGAAAACGGATCCTGGGAGAAGCGTATCGTTTCTTCATGTCACACTTACCCAGGCCATGTGAAACAGTGAGGTTGGACACCGTCAGCAGAATAAATTACATCTAAGCGCTGGGTGAATTAAAGAAACATTTGGGAGGAGATACGTCTTCATTTACGAGCTGTACTCCCTTCGGCAAATGATGGCTTTTTAAATTGCGTGTTTTGTTTAAAAAGAGAGATTTAAAAGAAGGAGAGCACTCCAGACCAATTAATCAAACTAAAATCGTGGTCCAGTGTTGGAGTTGGTCACTGAGATATTAAGTTGTATTGCTATGACTCTAAGTTGTATTGCTAAGACAAAAACAATCACTTAAAGCATTCCCAAAAGACCTCTGGATTAGGGCCTATCTACATACAATCAGACCAAAATCTTTTAAATCTCACATTGTGTTAAATTAAAAGCTCATACCCTTAATGACTAATTACCCTGTGCTACACAGACACATTTCCCAAGTCAAATGTGGAGTTGCTGGGGCCGGGCAGAAAGCCACATGATTAAAATCTCCTCTAATCTGATACACATTTTCCTGTGATGCGTGATTAGAATTCAGCATTAACATTTGTTAAACGGAAATTCACTGAGAACTTTGTCTTTGATAATCACTGCGCTCTTTCAAGTCGGCTCTTAAAAAATATGGAAAACAAATGTTCACAATTCAATATGGAATGCTCTTGAAGATAGGGATTGTATATCTTGGTAATGACATAACCATGATACATCATCGAGTTCTGGGAGTTGTCGTCAAATCCTTTGCCAGTCTTAATCCTCTCTGTCTCTGAATCTCTCTATCTCTCTCCATGTCTTGCTTTTAGACTAAACTAAATAAGACATGTTTATGAAATACTGGAAAATACAATACTTGTGGTGGCATTGAAATACTCAATAACATGAATCTCTCTTTGTCTTCCCATCTTTCCCTCCCACCTTCTGTCTGTATCTCCTTTTTGTCCTCCCTTCACTCTTCTTCTCCTACCCTGCTTTCTGTCCTCCTTTTCCACCTCCTCCTCCTCCTCCTCCTCCTCCTCTTTCTTTCCTGTACAGCGGCGTCAGAGATGACCTGTAACGAGCTGCGCTCCACCCGCTACATCACCGACGGCTTGTGCCGCAGCGCCAAGGCCGTGCGCGAGCTGGTGTGCTCGGGCCAGTGCCGGCCGCCCAACGCCATCGGGGGCAAGTGGTGGCGGAGCAGCACGTCCGACTACCGCTGCGTGCCAGCCCACGCCCGCACCCAGCGCGTGCAGCTCCACTGCCCCAACGGCCAGACGCGCACCTACAAGATCCGGGCCGTCACCTCCTGCAAGTGCAAGCGCTACACCCGCAACCACAACCAGACGGATGCCAAGGAGACGGCCTCGGTCGGGCAGAAGCCCCGACGCAACAACAAGAAGCTCGCGCGGCAGAGCCTCGGCAGGGGTCGGAGCAAAGGACCCGCGCTGAGCAGCAACTCTTACTGAGGGGAGCACTGAGAGGAAGTGGAGGTGGTTTTTTTTTTGTGTGTGTGAACTGCTTTAAGAGAAAGAGAGAGACAACGTTTTGAATAAAGATGAAACAGAAAAAGAGACATGCATATTCACACCCACACACGCATGCATGCTCAAACATTTGCACATGAGCAGATGCCCACACACACACACAGACACACAACAAGCCAAACTGACCAGGACTGACATTCTCACTCACTCACTCACTCACTCACTTACTCATCCACTGACACACATACACACACATACACACACACACTCAACCACAAACACACACCTAATGTAACCGTCCAAACGCCACTCCTTGTTTCCAAGGAAAGCAGAGATAAGAAGATTTTGTAAGCTGCCTTTTTAAACAATTGTTTTCTTTGGACTGTCATGCAAAGCCCCTTTATCACCTCTTATTTTACTGTACATGTCACTTTCCGGACACACCGCCAAATCTCCCCTTCCTCAGCCTGCCAGACGTATTGTTTTCGAGTAATAAGAGTGAACAAAAAAACAAATACTTTGGGACATTATTGGAAAGCTCACAAAGGAACAATCTACAGTTTAGGGAATTTCGTGTTTGGAATATAAATGTCCAAATGAGACATCCCACCGTTTTTCAACAACAAAGAAGAGAGAAAACTGGGTAAAGCCTGTATGCGTATTTGGTTGTATCCACACTGACAGTCACTGTTGAAAACCTGAAAAATTGTACACATTGGAAGGCAACGAAGAGCCACGACAGAGAAAATCCTTTTCAACTCCATCCTGTTGCTGCCAAATCAAGCGTCATCTCAGCGTGTACACTGGGAGCAAACATGGGTACAAACCAACCAACCCAAAGAAAACACCCCTGGGGGGGGTGGTGGTGGTGATGGTGGTGGGTGGGGTGGTGTTGGTGGGGTGTCGTACGTCAAACCAGACGAGAATTGTGCTGCTCCACCAGCACAGGTGAAGCGAGTGTTTATGTAGCTGAACTGAAGTCATCACCACGAGGGAATGGCCCCACCGTGCCGTTCGGCTGCCTCAGGGTCCCGGACCCTAATGGGCCGCTTCTGCTGACAGATCCGCGAAGCGTAACATTCTTAACCCGGGTCACCGCGCCAAGCTGCGCTGTGCTGCGCTGCACCGCGCCTCCCTCAAGACACGACCCGTGGAGAGCTATCTGCTAACGCTAATCCACATTGCTGGACGGTTGGGGGTGGGGGAGGGGTTGGTGGTGGGGCTAAGCAATTCCCACAGCCTCCATAACAACGTTACAGGGCCTGTCAGAAGGAACCAAAACCTATTACCAGTGAGACAGAGTGGGAACAGTTGTGTCAGCACTCCAACCGTAGAGGTCCTTCAGGGCCTTCGAGAGCTGCGCAGGGTATTCCAGTGACTTGTCCTAATTACTAAATGGTCCCATTCCTGTGTTTAGCATTTGAGTCATAAAAAGCCATTTCCTCTTGACATGGCCAGTTCCTGTTTGTTTGGAATAAGGGCAAAATTAGGCTCCACATGTGCGCGTGTGGAGGAGTCTGCAGCAATTGCGACAGTGGTTACCTTGAGGGCATAGCAGTACGCCCCCTCACCACCCCCCTGTTTCCCCAGCTCACTGGAACTCATTCTAACTTGCTGGCCAATCACAATAGCTATCAGATTCCAATAGCCCACATACAACTCTGTGTGAACTCTCTGTGTGAGGACAGATTTCTGTCTCTCTCTCTCTCTGTAGCTGTCTGTCTGTCTCTCTCATCCACAGAATTGACCACATGAAATGTAGAGCCCAGAGCCAAAGTCAAACACGAACAGCTTGTTGATACACCAGGGTGACACAGAATGCAGACACCAGGGAAAGGCACAGAAACGTGAGAGCGTGCCAGACAAAGTCAGATAGTGTTGCCATTAACATCACACCACACGCAACACACCAACGTGCATGAAACCACAAATTATACAAACACACACAAGTCTCATCGTTGACCTGCCCTCAAGTATATTTTATGAAGAATATTTTGGACGTTTCCGCACATTGTTTCAGCCCTAATGTTTTCACTTGATTGCTTCCATATCGCTGCTCTCCAAACAGTGCTGACAATGTTTGCTTCTCTCTCAATTGTGTGTTTGAAATAGCAACTGGAAGGGATCTTTATTTTCTGAGACAGAGTTGCTGTGTATAGTCTGTTTGTACATAATGTACCTATGTGATCTGCTGGAGAGGGTCCCTTGAACGCTCCAAAGGGAAGGATCAACCTCCGCAGAGAGACCCCTAGAAGGACTGTTACAAAGAATGAACTGCGTATTTATTTTTCATTTCTACATTTAAATTATTTATGCAACTTTTTTGTAGTAAATAATAGCCATTATTGTACAATATAAAATTAATAGTGAAATTCCTAACATAAAAAGAGTACATGAATAAACTAAAGCAAAGTATATTTGAAAGGAAAAAAACGAGTCTGTTATCATTCTTTTTGCTGCCGGTGCTTTGACAGTGTCTTTCTCCAGCATGTCTTTCCCAGCAAACCACCCATGTCTCTCAATAGCGTTGCCATAAACAATGTTTTAGCAATTAGGAAGTTGGGGTTTTGCTGTTCTTTAGGATGTCTAGCCAGGCCTTACAAAAGGCGAGAAAAAGAGGACTTTACACTAAAGGAATTCACGTCCGACAGCAGCAACTCACAGTCACAACAGCAACAGAGCCTCGCCTGCCGGGGTGAGCTCCAGCCACACACTGGCATTCAACCATTTGTTGATGTAAGCCTTTTTAAGCCCTCTGCATTTCCTCAAGACCTAAGTCTCATGTTGTGAAAGCGACTCAGGCGCACAAACTGGTCTTATTCTACTTAATCTTGATGACCCTCGTGTTTGTCGTGTGTGTTACACACTTGAGCGCTACACGTATTCACTCATGGTGGAACTCCCACAACACAGCTAACTCAGTCCAGACACAGAGTACACAAACCTCAATGAGGTGTTTATGTTGTAATTTATACAGTTAAACATTCCCCCACACTTGTATATAACTCATGGCAGTTCTTTGGGTAAAAAGTCAAAATAAATTGGTTAAAAAAATAAAAAGAAATGCTACGGAAACTATCTTCTGGGCTAAATTCTTTTCAGATTTTTTTTTAAAGTTCTGCCAATAGCTAAAGGTTGACATTTAATCTTATACGGGATCATTCATTACAGCCATTCCCAATATCATAATCAAGCCACAGCCATAGCCACTTGACATGGCATGTTCTCCCTCAAACACTGCTGGCAGGCACAAACTTTCCCAGTAACTCAAGCACAAGTGCTCGGGCGCGACGCATGAGTAGTACCTAAATAAATCGATGTTGACAAAGCATCTGCCCTTGGTTACGGCGCCCGGACAGAGTCATTACGCGCCAGTGCCCTGGCACAGTCTTGTACCGCTTGTGAGGAACACAGGGGTGCCTGGGAGGTCAGGCGGGCCCTGGTCCCTTCAGACGCTGCTTAACGTTACTGCGGGTGACTTCTTTACGACTTATAATATGCCTCCTTCAAAGGCCCAATATGGCACGCAATCCCCTGGAACATGAAAGAGACCCCTGAGAGGGCAGGTGAGAGGCAGACAGACAGTTTCATGGGCACAGAAAGCCCTGTGGCTCAGGTCCACTGGTTATCATGGTAACCTCGGTGGGAACCTTGCATCGCTCGCCAGCAACCTCTGTTCATCACAGCTCAGCCCACAGCTCAAGTCTGTTTACTAAAGAAGAGCTGTGAAACAACACAAAGCTCTGAGCCACGATGTGATGTGTTAAAGAGGACAGGGGACAAAAAGGATTAGATAGATAGATAGATAGATAGATAGATAGATAGATAGATAGATAGATAGATAGATAGATAGATAGATAGATAGATAGATAGATAGACACACAAAGACACACAGAGACAATAACATTTATTTATGTATTTACAATATAAAATTAAATGCAAAAAATGTATAAAAAGTATAAATAAGCAGTATTGGCTGTAGTGCAAATGTAGAAAAAAGATGAGCAGCTAAGGTGCGGTAACGGATAAAGCACAGTGAACAGATATAGTGCACTACAGACAATGAACGTAGTACCACATAAAGTGCACATAAGGAGACTTTATGTGGTATAGTGGACTGGTGTATGCTTCAACATTAATTTTTTATGGCACGGATGTGTTATTCACTGTGGTGACTTAACTTGATTAACACATGCATGACTGTACATCCAAACAACATCTGTTGCACAACAGGTCTATTTTGAAAAAAGAAATTGTGTGAGTGTTTTTTCCCAATCCATCCATTAAAGCAGTCTTGCAACCTTCTTTAGCTCATTTACAGCTTCAGAGAACACACAGAACAGACACACACACACACACACACACACACACACACACGCACACACACACACGCAATACTGCTCCACCATAAGGGACACTAGGGCGAATACCTCTGATCAGTCCTCTCCGCATTGCTTTGACACGTCATATTTCTTCCCCGTCTGACGCAGGATTCATGTAAAACTTAAGACGCGCCTCTCTCGCAAATGCACGTTTCAAGCCCCGACTCATTCCTTTGATCTTGGCCTAACAGCACGGTCAAATGTCTCGTTTCAACAGGGCGCACACCATTATACCGTGCAGTCCCTGCCAAGATGCTCCTCAAGGAAAAAAAAAAGAGAAAGAAAGAAACAGAACAAATAACAGAGGAGTAATGCAGCCACTTGTGTGGCTTTTCTGACTGTCAACACAAAAGCTCAACTCATGTTTTGCCAAGCGCATTTAAAAAAAAATTTTTTTTGGTCCTTTGTTGCATTAGATAGAGTATCAACTTTTGAAGATGATCAGCTGATCTACATGTCAATGGCGAGTGTCCATGTGTTTCCGCGCAAACAGGGCCGGGTCCCCCGGTCCCCTCTGGTGACGATTACAGCACAGGCAGAAACAAACTGGAGGAGACAGTCATAGCATGCAACACACTTTTGGCTCATTCAAATCAGCGATGGGCTTTTTCCTGCAAACAAATCTTTTAAATATTATGTTTCCTGGTGGGCCGCCTGCACAATTGCTTAACTGCTTTTGAAGACATCCAAAGGGCTATTCATTTTCTGTCTCTCTTTTTCTTCCGCCCTGTGTCAAGGGTGGATTCGTTTACCGAACACAGACTATTTTCATTGCAACGAATGCTCTTTTGGAGGCATTATCAAGGATTACGTAAAGACCAGAGACACTGCTGTGCCCGGATCCGTGCACCTCCGTACTCCAGCCAAAAAAGCTCCGCTCAGCTCCGGCGTCGGATCTGGTTCCCCTAGCCCTTCGCACATGTGGGCCGGGACAGCGGAGCTCCAGAAAGGATGTTTGTGTTCCGCTGGGCGCCTCCCTTTCTCAGGTCATCCACGCTAAAGAGTGCCGAAAGAAATCCAAAACAGAGCGCAGCTTTGGCATGGGCTGAGGGGCACGTGGAGTCGCACAACTTTTAACTAATTTTGTCTGTTTGCGGTGGCCAGTCTGGGCTGTAGTGAAACAGCTGGGTGTGGTGGGGTGGAGTGGGGTGTGTGTGTGTGTGTGTGTGTGTGTGTATGTGTGTGTGTGTGTGGCAACAAGGCAAGGGGATTTAAGTAGTTGAGGCGTTGGGGGAATAGGCTAAGGCCCTGAGGCCAGGCTGGAAGAACTGACCGTGCACTTCCATACGAGCCTCCCGAGGAATGCCTGGATGCTGTTTGTACTTACCTCACGTTGTGAGTGGCCCACAGCTACACCTTGGCGGGGGGAGGCAGGGGGTGCAAAGGGCTGGTCGTAAATAGCCCAGCATGATGCCTGGGGTGAGTTGGAGGTGTAGGTGGAAGTGGAAGTGGGTGGGTGGCAGGGTGGGTGGCTGGCAGCAGCTGGGTGGAAGGGTGATGGTGGGTGAGTGGGTGGTGTGGGTTGGGTTGGGGGGCTGCGGATGTTTCATGGGGGGGTAGGGTGCTGGTAAGGAGGTGGACAGTAGCATCGTGGGTCACCCACATTCAATGAGGCATGTCTGACCAAAGGAGGCGCGTTGGGGGGTGCTTTGGGGATGGGGGGGGCAACGGAATGTGAGCCAAGCACATGTTGAGAGGAAATGAAAGTGAGAGGACAGGAGAGGAAAGAAAAGGAAAAGGAACAGAGAGGGGAAAGAAAGAAAGAAAGAATGAGAGAAAGAAAGAAAGGAAGAAGGAAAGAAAGAAAGAAAGAGAGACAAAGAAAGAAAGAAGGAAAGAAAGAAAAAAAGAAAGAAAGAAAAAGGAAACAGGCCGGTCAATAAACAAACACAAACAACAAATACCCGCAAACAAAAACGAGCTGGCGGCGTCATGGGGAGCGCTTGCCTTCAACTCTGTTGTCACCGTTTGGAGTTAATATGGAACGACAGCCGGAGAGAGAAAACACATATTAATTCACCCGCATGCGAGCAAATAAACGATCGCAGCCCAGAGCAAGCTTGTTGTTGTTGGGTGTGTGTGTATCTGGGTCTGTGTGTGTGTGTGTGTGTGTGTATGTGTACGCGCGTGCACGCGCCTGCGTGCATGCATGTGTGTTGCAGCTCATGGAAAGCGTTGCTCTACGTGGCACTTGACAGCTGGATGTCGGCCTTGGCCTCCCTCTGTGGTTTGTTTGTTTAAAAGATTACAATATGTCCCAGTCAAACGGACACCTTTTACACTCACCCTCCACCACATAAACACAAGCCAAACGAAGTGTGAGCATGTGGTATGCATTCCTCCCGCAATTTGAAAGGTGGTGGGGGGATTACTGGAGTGTGTGTGTGTGTGTGTTTGAATATATGTTTGTGGGTGTGTGCGTGCTTGTGTGTTTGTGTGTAGGTACAGTATGTGTGCGTACTTGTGTGTGTGTGCATGTTTCTGTGTGTGCGCGTGTGTTTGAATGTGTTTGTGTTTGAATGTGTATCTGTGTGTATCTGTGTGTGTGTGTGTGTGTGTGTGTATGTGTTTGAGTATGTCTATGCGTGTGTCTATTGGTGTGAGGAGGGTAACAGTAGGTAGAGGCCAGCTCAAGCATGCATGATGTCACCACATATGAGACAACCACAACATATGATGTCACTGAGGGGCCAAAAGAGCAAGATGGAGGATGAGAGGGTGGGGACAGTGGAAAGACTGCAGATAACAGGGCTGGCATGCAGGCAGGCTACACCCTTAATCATCAGAATAGCCGGCCACTTAAAACAATACTTTTCTGTTGCACAATATTGAAACTGCCTTCAGATGTTCCTGGATAATGTCAGACTCTTTCTCTCCTGATCTGTGGCTTTGAGCATTACTGCAATCAGCCTGTCTGTTGCCCTCCCTCCCCCCTTCTTTCCACACATACACACGCACAAATGCACGCACACACAGACATACACGCACACACACGCACACGCACACACACACACGCACGCACACTCTGTATCTCTCTCATTCTCTGCCTTTCTCTCTCTTCCTCTCTCTCCCACACACACACACACACACACACACACACTCAATCTCTGGTAAAGCAGGACTTTGTGGAGATCAGGGAATTGCTTTGTAGGTCTCCAGCACAGCCTTGCCCATCCCAGGGTGAAAAGAGAAGGGTGGCTTAGGAGAGGCGGCCGGCCTATTCTCATGCCTGAAAAATGTCGGCCTCTCTCAGTGACATTTATTGGTTCACATCAGCAGCGGCGTCAGGTCCAGATGGTTGCTTAAAATGGACTGTTTTCACTTAAGGAGTAATGGTCGGAGGATCTCGTACAATCAGGCTGCTCCCTTGTTCATAGCATAAGTAAGGTGCATGTGGGTCAAAAGAGCACACTTCAAAGGCAATGAGCGAGATGTTTGCTGAGACACAAGTGATGAGTAATCACTCTAAGTGCAAGTGGAAAAATACAGGGATAACTGGAAAAAATCTGACAAATAAGAAAGTTATAAAAAAAACCGGGGCGGCAGACAAAGCATGTCATCAAAAGAAGGGAAATGACTGGCCATGCTTGCCTCATTTACAAGGCACACAAAAACACATAAACCTTTGCAAAACATTCCTGAAACGGGAGCAAGCAATGCTGTCTGCACAGGGCCCGCTGTCAGACCACCAAACCCCCTGAGAAAATGAATCAAGGCCACAGAGCTCTGTTTTCAAGAGCGAAAAAAGAGAGAAAACACACAATCCCTCTCACTGATTAGGCATAAATATGACACAAGACACAGTTTGGCAGAATAAAATCACTCTCTGTGACTCTCATCCCTCCAGGCGAGCCGAGGAGCTGAGGCTGTGTGTGTGTGTGTGTTCGTGTGTGAAAGAGAGTGTGTGTGTGTGTGTGTGTGTGTGTGTGTGTGTGTATGTGTGTGCGTGAGTGACAGAGTGTGTGTGTGTGAGTGTGTGTATGTGTGTGTGTATGTGTATGAGTGTGTGTGTAGTATGTATATGTGTGTGTGTGTGAGTGTGTAGTGTGTATGTAGTGTGTGTGTATTATGTGTGTGTGTGTGTGAGTGTAAGTGTGTGTGTGTGTGTGTGTGTTGTTGTGGCAATGCAACATGGCAGTGCAGAGCGAAGGATCACAGGGCTCATCGTCTCGTCCCGCGTCTCCCTCCTCTCATCACCCCGACGGGCACCGCAGCTGACTCTGATCATGACAGAAAGTTCTGGAGTTGAAGGCACACATGACGACAGATGGTTTCTCTGACAACAACCGCCCACACCACCCCCGCCACCACACACACACATACACACACACACACACACACACACACACACACACACACACACACACACACACACACACACACACACACACACACACACTCACACACACACATCCCTCTTTCCCCTTTCTGACTGAATGTCCCCATTTTTTAATAAGTCTCCGAAGCATTACCTCACCTCTCAGCACATACTGTGCGGCTCTGACAAGCTAAGCCTGTCGTGCTAACGCCGCATCCCCAGGGCCTGAGCCAGCCTGAGGTGCCAGCCTTACCGAGGCCAGGCCGAGCAGCAACGTTGGCCTCTGGATGAGGAGGCAAAGTGGGGCTCACAAACGCCGGCAAAGTGCCCTGGCACCGCCGTCTAATGGATTAAAGGTTCCACACAGCCACACAACATTCGAGAGGTCAGACCTCTGCTTTCTGTTACAGCAACACAGCAGCCATGTCAGAAAATCATCGCTCCCTTTGATTCCGCAGCATGATAAGTGCTTTTGAAAATTCCAGACTGTTTGAGAGGATTTAGTCCTCTGCTTTTGTGCCGAAATTAAAATATTATTCTTTGAGCCTTGCACTGCTCAGTCCGATTGGGTACCAGATGGAAGCTGTTTTGATTGAGGTATTTTGGTTACTTTGACTAATCAGACAGCCTGTAGTTCAACTCCCCTCCCACCATCCCCCACCCTCCCTCCACACCCCCCATCTCTTTCAGCTTTTAGCTACGAAACGCAATCAGTGAGAATGTGGCGAAAATTGCTTCCTCACGTGTGGGCCGGTATGAGGCCCTGCGAGAGGGTTAGGAGATATCTCTGAGATCTCTCGGGCTTAGAGAGAGAAGGGTTTTGAGGTCCAGATCAATTCAGCCCGCTCCGCCTTATCAGATAACACGTTGTCTGCCGGGACGACGTGCGTAATTCAGCCAGGCATAATACTGGACAATGCTGAAGAGACGGCGCTTTAGAAACCTTTTGTGCCCCTGTAAACACAGCCTGCATTCTGAGGACACAATTGAGAGGAAATGGCCTTTAAATACATCTTTGTTGAGGCGTTTTTCAAGGGTGAGGTTCAGCCAGAACGATCACCTGTACAATGGACGGCACAAGAAAGAGTAAAATAAGCAGGCTATAGCAGTGTGAATTAGCCCTTCATAATTAGCCCTTTATGCATTTAGCATTAGCTGCATCAATATGTTGGTACCCCCCAAAACTGTTACTTTGGTCTCTTTAAGGGGTCTTGATTCAGAGGGTACTGTACACCCCAGTACCCCCTGTAATTCAAACTGTGGGGTAAAGGAAGACAAGACTCTTCGAGTCAGCCTTGCTGGTTGACACACACGTCATGGTAGCGCTGTGGAGAAGAGGCAATATTCCGACTGTCTGAGGGGAAAGAAGACATTGCGCCATGGAAAATGTGTGCCAGTCAATTTCCATAATAGGGAATCTTCTGCCTTTCTCTTTTCTTTTGAGCTCTGTAAGCTCTCTTTCTCTCTCTGTCTATCCCTCTCTTTCTCTCTCAGTCTCTCTTTCTCTCCCTCCTTCCAACTGTCAGCCCACCTCTCTCGTTTAATAGGCCCACTGAAAAGTCTCAGTTCATTTTGTACTTTTTCCACGTTGTCATGAACTTGCTCCCCAAGTTCACATATACGTATATGTCTTTTTTTTTTTTTGAGGTTTACTGAAGAGGGAGGAAGAGAGAGGCCAGACAGCCAGTTCTACCCCCTGAGTGAGGACACACAGACTGCTAATCACTAGAGCAGATGGAGGTCAGCCCTGGCCAGGAGAGATACAGAGTCAGGAAATTGATCTGTGGATCGATGAGTGGAACTATTCAATAGTGGGTAACACCCTCAATCAAGGTCAGTGATGGGCAGTGTTGATGAAAGCAGAGACTGACATTTTTCACTCTGCCTGTGTCAAAATAGTTGGATTGGATTGTTGTGATTAACTTCTACTTCTACTACCCCCCCAAAAAATCAAGGCACAATTGTTTTTAGTTGTTTTCCTTTTAATTCAAAAACCACAACTGACACTGAGTTACCCTCTCAAGACAAATAACTGCATATCAAACTTAAAAGGGCCCTTCTCGTTTTTAAATAAAACCACAGGCTTGCATTTTAGTCTTCTGGCACCGCAAAAAAGGCAGAGGCATATTCCTCTCATGCAACCTGATTTTGTTTTGTCAACATTTGCACTTCCAATATACACAAATGCCTGCCCTTAGTGATTATGGGCAATATAACACGGGCATTCAGAGGAGCCATTCCGTTCCCCCTCACAGCTAATGGACCTTCTTCAGAGTGTGGAAACACTCTATGTGGTGTGCGACCAAACCTAAGATCTTCCCAGAGGTCCATACCCGACAGCTGAGAAGATCCGGAACCTTAATCAAGCTCGAAGCAACTTCATTAGCGGGTCTGTGAATGTCATCTGACAGCTTGGAAAAGCCTTTTTTTAACTAACACAGGGAAGAGTCATTTGGAAGCTGTGCTGTGTTCCCAAACACAAAATAGCACGACACTCTAACAGCTAAATGAGAAAAAGATGGATTGGCCACTGGTACCTGTTGGGAGCTAAATCTCAAGATGAGCGTGATCAGGAGAGAATGGAAAAGATCTGGTCCTCTACTTTACATTTTGTCCTATACTGCATCTGGAACAGAAATTAAAAATCTGTTCTCATCTGGGGAAATGAAAGCCACTTTGTCCAATTGTCAGGCGTTTTGTAGGCTTTAGCGATGCTGCCTCACTTTTCACAAAGCAAAACTTTTACAAGGTGTTCTCAAAAAGATGACAAACCAATAATTCTCGGCATTTTGAAATCATCAGTGATGGGAATATATTACAGTAACACTTCTGTAAATATATGATGTACTTAACAACTTTAAAATGAATTAACACGTCTTTTCAGAGGCACTTTAAATGACCCTTTACTCAATAATGAAAAGTATCCAGAAACCAAAAACTGACCAAAACCAGATGTTGACTGTAAACCAGTTTGCCAAACGAAACATCACAGTGCTGTATTTGTGAAATATCACTTTGTTGAAATGTGTTCAAAATGGTTAAGCAAAGATTAATGTCATTTTCCGTCAGGTAAACACAATAGCTGTGCTTGGAGTATCCACTGAAACCGCAGGGATGAAATGCAAAACTATGCTTGACACCCCGGCCATGCGGCCTGGACCATCTCGAGTTAAACCGATGTGACGTTTGAATGCATCAGTAACATATTTTGAGTTTATAGCATTAATTAGGGAGGAGTTACAGAGACAGAGTCACACTGGGATTTGCAGCCTGTTTTCTGAAAGTATTTAACTCCTTTGGGAAAACCTACCTATTTCACGGCGATTAGAGAAGCTTCTGATAGTCGAGCCTTGGGAGATGGGTATTTTTATACTGGGTTTGCTGAGCAGTGTTGCACGTTAAGCGAATCTCAAGACTATTTGAGGATACAGCACGCTTCCTAAAGGTTGACCTGGGCAGGGATGTTGATATGAGCTTGTAATGATTTATGATGTTTTATTCATAGTGCCAAAAAAAAACTGTATGTTGTCCCAAATAAATAAAATGAGTCTTTTGCCACAGCACTTACATTTTGCAGGAGAACAAAATCAAAGTAGGCCACATTAGTTTTGACAATAAATGCAAAAGTTGTATCAAAGTAACTTAAAATGTGACATAAAGAAAAGGCCTCACACCTCATGAACTCTATTCGGAAAAAAAAAAAAAAACCTGCTGACAGTTGTGAGACCCCCTCCAATCCCTGGGAAAAAACCATAGCAACTGCAATCTTTGGTCGACAGTTCTCGCTACATATTAAATAATCAGAGGTCGGTGCAACCTGGAGTTAAGGTCACCGGAGTCTCACAGTGCCTGGGGTCATCTCTACTCTAACGAACTGCTGCGGCTTTTTTTCCGCGGGTGAGAAGGAAGTGTTGAAATCTGCAGATGACGTCGACGTCGACTGTGCAGCTTGCTCGCCTACATCTGGACCATAAAGTCATTTCGAGCGCTCACTTTGACTTGGAGGCAAACTAGCAAACACGGGGGTGGGGGAACCAGTCTCTGAGAAGCATGTCAGTGCACTTTATCACTTCCCACTTTATTAAAATGCAATTGTAAACAGCACTAATGCCTTTTTCACTTGCAAACACATTGCCCTGTGTGTGTTGTCCGAGCTAGACAAACAGCCTCTCCATCCCTCCTCCCCTAACAGCAACAGGCCTCATTTTTGTGCAATGAGTCGTTGATTTCCCTCTCACTTCTTTTTTCCCCTTTTCGCTCATATCGATGCACATACTCCCTGTTTTCCCCCCTTCTGCCAGATCTGAGATTTGGAGCGTTTGATCTCTCTTGCTTCACAACAGCCAGCGCTAATTAAAACAGAATGAGACTGGCCCTGTGTCGCCTTGCTGTTTGAGTGGTAATCTTCTCCGAGCCGCCAAAGGGGCCACTCGCGGTGACGAAGTGCTGTACGCTGGCCCCGTTTGGTGGGGTGGCTGCTCCCAAACGCGACGGGGCTCAGCCACAGCCACACATGCCGAACATTCTCCCCTGACCGCACCGCACGGCTGCAGGGGCAGAGTCTGGCGGAGGAACACAAGGCTCGGAGATTGCCCCGTTTATGTCACGACTGTATTGCATAACTCCAGAACAGCCAACAGCACATAGGGCCTCAGGAAGAAATGCCTCTGATCGAGTATCCTGCCCTGGCCTTAATCCACACACGGAGAGCGAATGCTGATGCCCAGGTGGCTAATGGGAGCTGTGGAAAAGCAGTTAAGCTCTTGGAAAATATGAGTTTTCAGAGGATTATTCGATTCTGGTGAGGTAGCTGACACCCAAAACTTATTTGTGGAGTATTGAGTGGTGTGCATTTTTCTGTTTGAATAATAATAATACTAATAATAACAACAATAATAATAATAATAATAATAATAATATATAATATATATAATAGATAATATAATTAAATAATAATAAAATAGATTTATATAACCTTTTCTAGGGAACCAAAAGAAACCATTTTACACAAAATAAGGAGTCAAAGCCAAAACGCTTGGTGAAAATGTATGCATATGTATGTACATATTTATATATGTATGTAAGTAGAGAGAAAGAGGGGAGAGAGAGAGCGGGAGAGAGGAAAGAGAGAGAGAGAGAATGTATGTGTTGGGAGAAAGTGTGTACCTACAGTATGTGGGTGTGTGATACAATAGAGGGGATCAAAGAAGTAATAAAAAATGGACGATGTGCACCGATGTGAAACACATGCTAATAACAGGAACCTGCAGAGACTCAGCGAGAGCAGTGACCCGTAAGACGGATGGCCCTGTTTGGAGCACTCGCCCTGGGATCCGTCAGGCCACGTCACAGGCAGGATGTGGTCCCGGTGCTCTGACAGCCACCATAAGTCTCAGAGGCTACAGAGCCCCAGTCTGGACCAACCCCGGACAAGACCGCTTCATTACACTACTGCAGGTGCCTCCTGTTCAGCCTGCAATCTCAGCCATGGGTCCCCGTCTGTCAGAACGCACTTGGGTTTTTCCTGATTTTTTACACACCCATGTACATTTACACACACACACACACACACACACAAACAAACACACACGCACACACACACACACACACACACATGCCACTTGCGCACAAGCTTGCACACACACACACACACGCACACAAAGACACACACACGAGTGTGCATAGTTGGGTTGTGGGTGGGATAAACAGCTAGTGGGATACTCATAATCATATAAACCCACATACTGAATCTAACCAAGCACATTTTCTTAGCATCGGTACCTAGAGGATCACCGCCATCCCACACTGGGATTCTAACCCACCCGTGTGCCCACCAAATCTGGGGGTTATTACACAAATACCCCACAGGGCGGGGGGACCCCTCAAACAGTGACGTCATGTGGTATATGTGTCACTGTGCACAGCATGATTAAGTGGGATAGCTGTTCCACAGGCTCATATCTCACAATATTAAACTTAAGTCAAAGAACAGAAACACAGGAACACACAGTTTAAAAAAAAAGGCTCGAGCGGCCAGAAATATATCATTCATGTTTAATCCTTTAACTGATCCCTTGGACAAGGGCCAGCCAGATGTGTTTTTCTACCAAACACTGTCATAAGCCACAGAGGTGTTTTGTTTGTAATACACTCCTGAAATCCCCTGGAATATCCAGTCAAAACTACGGCTCGATGGACCCATGGTGAAATGGACCTTGAGAGAAAAAAAAGAAACCTTTGACAGTCAGACAGGTAATCACCCTATCTATTTTCAGACATCCGTGACTGCCAAATGTTGTCAACCTGGCACAGGATAGAGTACCTCAACTCGATTTCCGTCTCCACCTTCCTGGCAACATCAGGAAACGGTTTCAGGAACTCCATTGCTTTCACCCCTTGGCCCACACAATGTCGAAGAGAAACCCGGATGACTGGAACTTCACTTTGTTTCCTCCTAAGCGCCCCGTTAATTCTCTGGGAGAGGAGGACATGATTGGGCTTACATAACTCAAAAGAGTCCGTGGCAAGCGCTGTATCTCATACCGGCCCTGGAGTTTGTGCGCTCATTTCTTTTATGAAAGCGCTGGCGGGACGTTGGGCCTTGCGAGCCCAAAGGCTTTGCGGCTGTAAAATGAATTACGCTCCAACGTCATCTGTCAGAGGAAAAACAGTCCCCTAGTCAAAATCGTCAAAATAGTTTCAGCCAGCCATGTAACAGATAGAGATGGTTAAATGTTTTTATTAAAAAGGGAAAAAAAATCTACTATCGTGTTCTAGCACAATGGAGTTTTGGAGCTGCTCAGGATCACAGGCGTTAGGGGATTTGATGTCTCTTGTACTACATGTCACTTTAAGTATGACATCATAGTGGAACAGATAAAGAAGGCAAAAACACCAATGATACTTTGCCCTGGAGGACCCCCCGAGAGCATTACTTGGACACTCGAACCCAGATGAGGAAAGACTTGCAATTGCCTTAACCGTTATTGGCTTTGTGGGGCTGTTTGTCTGCACTGCGGTGTAACACGGGGCATGTCTGCATTTTTAAGATCTCTGGTATGTGTGTGTGAGATTGTACGTGCATACACATGTGTATATGTGGTGTGTGTATGAGAGTGTGTGTATGAGAGTGTGTGTGACAGTGTTTGTGTCTGTGTGTGTGAGTGCATGCTTACAGCTGTGTGTGTGTGTGTGTGTGTGTGTGTCTGTCTGTGTGCATGCATACTGTATAGCTGCCCATGTCTGTGTGTGTGTGTGTGAGGGTGTCTATTTCTGTGTCAGTGTTTGAGAGGGCCGCCACCTGTTTGGATCTGGAGTGCATGCCACTACCTACGGTCCGCAGTGAGAGTCGTGCATCTCCCATTCCCCATACTGCATCACTCTGCTGAAGTCAGGTCTGATCAGCCGCTGGCCCGCCTGGACGGATTGAACCGCTGCTTTGTTTTTTCTCCCTCTCCCCAAGCCTTGCGCTCCACTTCCAAAATGTGTCCAACAGAGACCCATAAGTGGATACTGCTCGAGCAAATGTCTCTGATGACCAGACCTATTTGTGCATCATGAAGTGTGTGTTACAGACTCATAGCATGACAGCACTGCAGTGTACTCAGATAGAATGCCAGCAAGGCCACCAGGTCATGAACTGAAACAACTTCGGACAAGACTTGGTTCGTCTATGTGTCACGGAGAGCACACCACCTGATGTGTCCGTCAGTGGATTTCCCACACCTCCAAGTGTTAGATTTTAATTATTGACCATGACCAGACGAAAACAAAACAATCGAAACAAAAGGTAACATGACATTCATTGATGTGAGTGCCATGAAAAACAACTCACTCAGAGAGTGCATCAACAGGACAGTGCTGAAAAATGCCAGAGGACTGAAACAGTATCGCACCAACGGGACACGCTGAACACTCCTCGTTTTAAAGCCTCCCTTGCGAAAGACCTGTTGGAGCGGAACAGAACGTGCATCGCACATGTTGGCGACGGCCGGGCTGTTGTTGTTAAGCTCAAACAGAACATGAGGTCCGAGTGTCACTCGGACTAACGGTCGGACAAAGTCTCGAGTGTGTGGCAGGACGTCATCATCGAAAAGTGCTGCAATAGCCATTAAAGGCCTTACAGCGCTACCCCCCCCCCCCCCCCCCTCAAAAAAAAGCTCCAGCGCTGAGTCCCACAGGCGCTAACTGAGGAGACAGATGGTACATAAATTACCGCTAAAAGACAAGAGCAGGTCGACCCGCTCGGACAGATGCTTAATCTGCAGCCAAGCAATTTTATTCTTCCTTCAAAGACAAAAAAGAACGAGGAGGGGAGAGGGTGGGAGAGAGAGAGAGAGAGAGAGAGAGAGAGAGAGAGAGAGAGAGAGTGAGGGAGGGACAAGTGTAAAATAAAAAAATCAAGGGAGTCATTTCATTAAACCTGAGGCTGGCAAGGGTGAATTTTGGAGCGTTTCTGCATCTGTTGCTGTATTTTCCAGTGGCCCTCTCCATTTTTCCGTGGTCCTTACACCAAACACATTAAATCATTTAACCTCTGATGTTGCTTACAGAGGTTCAAGTATTCCTGACGTTTAGTTCAATTGTGCTCTTGCAAAACCCACTTAAACTTTACAAACTGCATGTCTTCTTCCTTCTTCAGCGTTGCCAAAGTAAACAGCGAGGTTGGCTGGCAATTACAAGCCAAAAAGCCTGACCTTTGGCTCTTAAAATTAACAGTTATGCACTGCCGGCTCTTCCTTTTACTACTCTATTTTTCTCTCTTGATGCAAAATAAATACAGAATCGCCCTCTCTCTGTCTAAATGTCACCTGCGGGAACTAACTGTTACTCCTCACTTAATTCCTCCCATTCTTCTCTCTCATCTTCAGGGCTAATGCCAGTCACACACACAAGCCAGAGTCAGCTTTTACGCCACACTCTTTTTTTGCAGTCTTTATCACTCTTTATCTTCCACACAAGGCCCCCTGTGGGTAGGGAGTGTATATTGCCCCCACCACCACCACCACCCTTATTCTTCCACCTGCAGTCCTAAAAACAAACAAAGCCACCTTTCTACCTTACCCATTACATTGCATTAGGCTGATGCTCTTATCCAGACAGACTTACAGTTATTTACAGGGTTATTTTCAGTCACAGTCCCTGGAGCAGTGTGGGGTTAGATGCCTTGCTCAAGGGCATTTCAGCCATGGGTAGGGTGGGATTCAAACCTGCGACTCTCTGATCCCAAGACCAACTCCCTAACCACTAGACGACAGCTGCCCCACACCTTACCCTTGTGACAACCCCTGACAGTGGACTACTCTGCCCGACCGAGCACCCCACCCCACCCCTCAACCGAGTCGCCGGCCACTGAAGTGACCTAGAGTCCCTCTGAGGTGTGGGTCCCACTCCAGGGACCCGATTAGAACAGATCACACTCTCAGCTGTGTTTGCAGCTAGTCGAAGCAAGGGCAGTTTTTATAGGCTTCATTACAGAGAAGGAAGGAGGGGGGTGCATGGTGTGACATATGGGGAGTGTGTTTTACTGCCACTGGCTGTCCACTAAGTCCAAGGGATCACGACTCCTCCAACAGTCACTAAATCATCAATGGCTTTTTGCTGGTTTTATTTGCTGATGAATTTCAGAAATGTAATGCGACCGCCAAATGGAGAGGCAGAATCTACGTCTACGAGCGGGACGGTGGGAGTACCTTCCTTGATCACTTCCTTCTAGCGCACAAATCACCACTGGACCCCAGAGAGATCTGGGAAACACAAACATAAAAATAAAGAACATGGAAGGAATATTCTCTTAAAACTCACTGACTTCAGATCGCAAGGGTCCCAGTAAGTAAGTCCTTTTGGGTTTTCAAGTCCTGACTATTTTTGTTTGACTTTAAAAGCAAGCCAGCAACAGAGGTCAACCGTTCAGGATTTTCCAAAGCCCATTTGCCTAAATTTGTGTTTATGCGTCGTCCTGTGGTAATGTTGTTTGTTTTTATTGGTCAGTGTGGTCCTCTTGGTCAAACTGCCAAGCATTATACTGCGGGCTGTTATGTGGTAGCGGTCTGGTAAGCGAGCGGCTGGTGTCAGAATCCACTTCTCGGGTTAATGTGAGTTAATTATATTTGGGCACCCCCTCTCTGCCAGCTCTCTTTCTCTCTCTTCCTGTCTCCTTCTTTTCCGAGACTGCTGCCTCAGTTGGTGTGGCTCCTGTACCCAGACCAAGATTGTCTCCTAATCCAGCCCTACGTAAGCTTCATCCCTGCCAATGTGTGACTGCATGTGAGCACATAAACTTTCCTTTTATTGGGGATTTTGCTAGGAGGTAACCCAATCCCTTTTCTGCTCTCTGTGAATGCGCCTAATGGACGAGATGGAAAACAGTGTCTCGGTAATGGAAGCTGGGGGCCCACTGATGCCCCACCAGAATCAAATGTTGGCTGTGAAAAATCACCTCCTTTGCCAGGCGAAAATATTTTACAGTCTAATGGCCCAACTCTATTACTTTGGTGCCCATTATGGTAAAACTGTTATCCCAGTTACTCCTGTGTGTACTTTTTGATCTCAGTTACGCACACGAGTCACCCATGACCAAGGTAAGAGTTTTTTTTTTTTTTATTGAGACAATACGATCCCTCTGAAAGCAGGGGTGATGGTGAGCTCATGTTGACTGTTTCCCTGCACATTTTACCTGGCATCCACACTCACCGCCACACTTTGGTGGTCCTTTCCCACAAAGTCAAACCCACTGCGGAGGCCCCTACGTCCTTGAGTGGTGCTGGCAGGCCCAAACAGAGAGAGAGGTGGGGGGTGGGGGACCTCTTTAGATGGGGCACCGACACAGACGAGCCGCCACTCTTAAATGAATTTAAAAGAGGCCACAACGGAGACGCTGGCACAGGCACACATGTCTGCGTAAACGTGTCACGTAAAAAAAACCATGAAGACTGTTTTATCTCGTCTGAGAAACTTCTTTCCCTCCCACTCTTTCTTCCTCCCTCCCTCCCTCTTTTCTCCCGACACCCCATGTGAACCACACACATCCCTCACCTCACGCTTCTCTTCACGCTTAAAAGAAAAGAAAGAAGACGTGACAGAGAAAAAGGCTGGTGCATGCTCTTCCAGACTGCAGATGTGAGGAGTTGAATTATGCATCACAGCAAAAAGACACATTCCCAGTAACAGAAACACGTCCAATAACACCATCACACTTGCACTAAGTCGCTTGGGAAACAGAGATAGCTCTTAAAGGTTTCAACTCCGAGCGTTATTCATGACTTCTGTACCAGTTTATTCAGTGAACATGAAGAGTGAAGATGTTTTTTAGTCGCTAACGTTTTCTTTTCCTTTTTTTTTTGCTGAGAGGCGTTTGCGTTTTGTCTTTTATTTATGAGGTGTGGAGGAAAAAGAAGTCACATTTGCTTTGCATCTGCTTTGGTAGACGTGAAAGCTGTTCATCTACTGTAAAAAGGGAGAGACGTGTGAACATATTGAAGTGCGTTTCAAATTAGAGTCCGTGAGAATGACAAGCATATTGGTCTATACAGCAGGCAGGGGACCAGTCTTTTTTTTCCGTATAAATGAAAAACAATAGACTTTGACATATTCTGCTTAAGGATTCGTGAGAAAATGCAGAAACAAAATGCCAGAAAATGTCATCTTTGGTTTCCCCAACTTTGTAAAACTGACATTTTTCAATGTACTGAATCCTCCTTCATCTTGGTAAACAAATGTGGTTGCAATTAATCTGCTTTTGATAGATATTGATTAGAGCTCAACCTGGCACGTCTGTCTATAGCAAATGATTAACAGCATGGCAGATGCTGAAGTGCAGAAATGCAACACCACAGTAGGGTTCAGCCAAGATGCTCGAAAACAGGGCAGAAAAATTAGGGACTGGATGAGAATGCAGCGCTCTCTCTCTCTCTCTCTCTCTCTCTCTCTCTGTCTCTCTCTCTCTCTCTCAGGGCAACACCATAGCAGCAACACTCAACTTCAGATGCTTCAGCACGAACTATGTCTTTCTTGAGACCCGTGTGGTTTTGGGTCGGCGTCCAGAAAAGTCGCTGCTTACTCCTACTTTTTTCTATTCTTTTTTTTTGTTTTTTTTTTTTTTTACTTTACTTTTTTTTTGTTGGCTTTGTCCGTCTTGGCAGAGCCAAGGGTTCACAACTTTCCACCCTGGGCCCTTTCATGTGCGTCCAAAGTCAAGTTTAACAAATTCATTAGAGCGGAGCTGGCTCTCCCGGGAGACAGATAGGGTGACAGCTGAGCGTGGTGAGAAAGGGCTCTCCGAGGAGAATGCTGATAAAGGATGTGAGGACCCGTTCCACACGGGGCCAAGCGTGCACAGATAACTCATCTGACGTGACAACATAATTGGGCTGCGTGCGTGTACAGCCAGACAGATACTCCGCGCCTCGACTTCACGCCTTCACTTCTTGGTAAGGGAGGGGTGGGGGTGGTGTGGGTGGGTTGGGGGTCGTGAGCTTTTGTGGGAGGGTGGTGCAGATGTTTGTTTCAGGGGGGGTGTTTAAGGCAAGGGTGACCCCAGGCAAGAGAGAGCTCATATAGTTTGTGAATCACAAGATTAGACACCAGTGGTGCACTGTCCTTCCTGGTACTGGATCCACAGATGCATAAACACAATAATGACCTTGAGGTGTGTTTTAATACATACTAAAAGTGCCTCGAATATGTTTACAGCTAAATGTTACAATACTACTACTACTACTACTACTACTACTGATAATAATAATAATAATAATAATAATAATAATATGAACAACAATAATAATAATAACAATAATAGTAAAAATAATGATAATAATCATAACAATAATAATAATAATAATAATAATAATAATAATAATAATAATAATAATAATCTTTACTTGTATAGCACAATTTATACAATACGCAGTTCAAAGTGCTTTACAGTTTGGCAAGAAAAACACAAGACAACATTTCTTGTAGTCCAGTGGCGCCGAAGCGGACGAACACAATAACACAATGACACAATGCCTCGTTTATGTGGGCTCTTGCGTGACGTAATAATGAAAATACTGCGCTAATATCAAATTGAGAATGATATCATGCATATCCTTATTTTCTCACAGTTGTGCTGTGATATTGTGCACTATGAATAGCTGGACATTCTGACAGAAATAAAAGACATGGTCAGTAAATCTGTGCCAAAGGAGCAGACGGGTGGATCTGGCTTTTCTCACAGCCGCCCTGCCCGATGGAAGATTAGACAGACAGCTCTGCCGAACTCGTGTACTGTCATCATTCATCTTCATAATCTTTCAAATGCAAATAATACATTGCAGAAATAGAGAGAGTTTAGACTGGGATGTGGTGGAAATCAAACCGTTTGTTCTGCAGAGTTTACAGTAACTTTTCTCCAAGACACTTGGTGAATGCATCGAGAGCTCGTAAGTTTCCTCAACTCTCTCTAGAATTCAAGTTGACACACACTTCCTGCTGTTCTTGTCTTCATGCCTTGGTGGCAATTGTATTTTTGAGCCAGACATCTTTCCCCAAATTACAACCCACAACCCTGGAACCGAGCCATTGTTTTTGGAATCTTATATACGACACACATTTAACCTTGAACTCCTAACAGTAAATAACAAAGACTCCCACCTTCACTCGTACTCCTACTAAGGAGGAAAGGTGTGCACTTTCACACACACACACACACACACACACACACACACACACACACACACACACACACACACACACACACAGAAACACACACACACACAAGCTGACACAAAAGGGCAGTTGAGAAAAAGCAGGGCTCATGGATATATCCTTCCAAAACCCAATATTATGGTAATGCAGGTCATGGTGGCCCTGTGTTCGTACCACCATAATTCTACAACTGTCTTCGCTGAATGGAGACAGATGTCTGATTTTGCTATAAACGAATGCTTCCATTTACAGCTGTGGTGCCCGACGCGGAGTAGCCTACGAGGGAGCGCATGGGTGTGAAATGAGGGTTTTACGGGCGCATAAAACCGTGGAAGAGTATTGTTACATGGTGTTCACAATGGTCAAGTTGGGACTGCTTTTTTTAGAATGCTGTCTCAACCACTTCTCTGACAGAGAGAGAAAGACAGAGAGAGACAGAGAGAGAGGGAGACAGAGGGGGGTGAGAGAGAGACAGCGATAGAACTATACAGAGAGGGACAGAGACCGAGAGAAACAGAGACACACACACACAGAGGGGTTAAGAGAGAGATAGAGGGATAGAGAGAGAAAGAGAGAGAGAGAGAGAGAGAGAGAGAGAGAGTGAGAGAGAGTGAGAGAGAGAGAGCCCGAAGCAAAAAAGCACAGCGTTCACTGCTTAGGCTCAGTAACACAAACGAAAGTAGAGCACCACCACAGCCCACCAGGATTGCTGTGCTAATGAACTTAGCCAAATGTGATGCCTTCAGGGCTCTTCTCTGGATGTATAATGCATAGCGCATTATAGCGGAGATACTTTATTTATCCCGGAGGAAATTAAGGAATATAATAGGTGGTGCTTCACAACCAAAACAAAACAAAAAAAGACAGAAAATCAAAACCAGGCGCAGAAACAGCCGTTTGGGACAGATGTCCAGGAACAGCAAGCCTTTGCAAAACTTCAAATGAGCGCTGAATGCTGTAATGGCTATATTAATGTTAGTCATTCACACAGTGGGGAGGCCATTGCAGCCCTTTCAGACCTAGAGATGTTTTTTCTGCGAAAGACATGCTGTGTGTGTGTGTGTGTCTGTATATGTGTGTGTGTGTGTGAGTGTGTGTGCGCGTGTATTTGTGTGTGTGCCTATATGAGTGCACATGAGCATGTGTGTGTGTCAGCATTTTCTCAGATCTATGCTCGGGATGGGCTGAGTTTACCCTGTGGCCCCCACCACCATACGCCCCCTCCCACACACACACAGACACACACACCACCCCCACTGTTCCAGCTGAGTTCTGATTAGAAACATCAAGCCCATGCAGCCTTTAATTGTGCACGCTTCTAACCACTTTCATCTGTGCTGGATGGAAGGAGAGCAGGTACGGAACCTAATCTAATAACGTTCCATGGCGAGGAGAGAGGAGAGGAGAGAGAGAATCCTGCAGACAGGCAGCCAGGGCCAGGGATGTGCCAAGGCTGTGTGCTGTCTCCATATGCTGGGGATGAATCCACTTAGAGCCCATCTGCATCCACCTTGTCAGGGTAGGTGTCTGCACGGCACGGTGCGTATCTGCCTTCCTCCACGTCGTTTCCTGAGGAAGGACCTGCGGACCTGCAGCATTAGCAGGTTCACGCAAGAACGATTTCTCCGCATTCAAATCCACATGTGGCGAAACTTGTCCGACCCAAATCACCAAGTGGGTTTTTGGGGGTTTTGCACTGTTGTTCTTTGCCTTGGCAGCAAGCAAGTGGCTTTGGGTAGAAGCGTCTACTAAATGGATGATTGTAAATATAGACAATAAGGAAGGACGCGTAACACTTTTCCCTGGTGTGTTCGCTATTTATCTTTCATGGGGGGCAATTTGTTTTAAAACCTCAACGTTTTGTTTGAGTTTGTGTTTACTGGAGTGCGCTGCCAAGCTGCCTGGATAGACAAACAAACACAAGTCATTTTTATGTGCAGCTAAGTGGCCTAATTGGCCTGATCAGATGCTGATTAAACCACCTGAAGGGCAAATAAACTCCCAATCAGCTTTAAGATCCAAGCCACAAAATCCTAAAGGATTAAACTTAGGAATTCCTTTGAAACCCTATAGGATCTTATCCAATTTTGGAACCTATCCCTTGGGAGTTTTACAAGAGCATGAAGGAAAATGTCACAATCCTTTAGGAATTTTCTGGCAACGGAAGACTCAAAAGCCCATTTAAGGTGGTGGTACGGGGAAAATGGGTTCAGTCGGGTATGGCTGTGTTGGGTTAGGTTGGGTTGGGTTGGGTTGTGTTGTGTTGTGGCACTAAGGGTCCCCAAAGCTTTCATGTCTTGCTCTCTCTGTTCTTGCTCTTCCCCTCATCCACTTATAATCAGCAATCTTCTTGGAAGCTTCTTGGGATAGCTTAACTGACAGGTTCCCAGGCCGAGGACGTGGCATTCGGGTCACACTGACGGACAGAAGGCAATCGGGCGCACCCTAGGGGTGCAGATGGAATTCGATCGCCCAGGCTAGGGGGTGAGCGGTGGCAGGCTGGGAGGTCACTGACCCAAAATATGTAGCGTTCCCCTGCTGGTCCTCGCCCTCTGTACTGGTACCAGGGAACAGTTGTGGATGTGGGCGTTGGGTTGGAGGGGGGGGGGGGGGGGGGGGGGGAGGGGGGTGGTGAATCAGACTCCCTGCACCCCACTATCTGTGCTCCATCTCTGGGCTCCAACGAGAGCCTTCTCCCCAGAGACAGCCACAGGACCTGGGAAATAACAGAGAGGGTCAAGGCCAAATCAATAAACATCAGAATGCAAGTCACTCTCAAGACCAACTCCTCTGTTCTTCTTCACTCTCTGTTAATCTCTCTCTCTCTCTCTCTCTCTCTCTCTCTCTCTCTCTCTCTCTATCACTCCTCACTCACTATCTGCACCCAAGTCTCTCTCTCTCTCCCTCTCTCTTATACAGACATGTTTTCTAAATAAGGGCATGTTGAGTCTATTCCAATTCAGGATTGCTCTACCATCTCTGAATCGGGGAGCCGGGGACAGTGGCATTGTGGGGGGAATGGAGACACCAGGAGAAAGGGAGGCAGTATTTTTGGCAACAGTGTCTTCATCTGATAAAAGGGGAGTGCAAACTGCTCCAAAATTCCTCAATGGGGTTGTTTTTCCAGCGCGACTTGACGGGCAGGCAGAATGCAAACACGGCTGCCAGCGGCACAGAACGGCGGCCGCAGGAAGCCCCATAAGTCACCTCAGCCTTCAGCCTTCAGCCTTCAGCCGCGGCGCGCTGTTGCTGCTGGAGCATGAGAAGATCTCCAGTGCTATCTCCAAACCGTTCTCTTCCTGTATTTGTCAGGCGCTGTTTTGAAATACAGCTCCCCCCCCACAGTCCCCCAGTTTCCTGCCGGTCCCCTTGGCTGTGTCAAGTCAGTTAAGAGGGAAGCGGGAGGGGAGGTAATTAATAAGGATGAGGAATGTGTGTGCGTGTGTTGTGTGTGTGTGTGTGTGTATGTGTGTGTGTGCCTGTACAAGTGTGTGTGTTTGTGTGTGTGTGTGTCACTGGGTGTGCACATGTACAAGTGTGTGTGTGTGTGTGGGTGTGTGCCCTAGAGCGCTTATCAATATCAGTGCAGGAACAATGTGGCCCATCAATCTCGTGGCATTCCAGGGCGAGTGGCGTCGCTCAAGCGTGCTCTGTGGCCGTGATGGATGGGCGCAGGCTGCTGGAATGGACGCCTCTTCGCCGGGATTCCTCGGCCCCCGTTCCAGACTGGCATAGCAACACCGGGACACTCCCATTGCCCACTCTCAGCAACTCTCTCTCTCTCTCTTCCTCTGTCTCTCTCTTTCCCTCTATCTCCCTCTTTCCTTCCCCTTCTTTACTCTTCGCTGATGATAATTTTGTACCACAGATAAATTTGAAGACTCAGTCAGGATGGTGGTTGGAGAATCAGGAACAAGGGTTTATTTACAATGATGCACATCAAAAGAGAGGGTGGCTTCTCTACTCCTTGCCAACTAGGACAGAAATAGATTCAGTGATCAACCTATCTGGGTTGATTTGGGTTGATTTGGGTTAGCATTAATGACTGCTCTAAAAAAGAGCATTAGTACTGAGAGACAGTGTATTTCATGTGTGTCAAAATATGTACATTGTTGGTTGATCCGATGAGGGAATATGACCTTGTGCATGTTCTGGCTTTTTTTATGATACGACAGGCCTGTAGGTGCTGCACTTTAATTAATCCAAGCTGTGTGCAACTGCAAGGTTCAACCACATACCAAATGCCAGCAGAATATGAGTGCTACCTGGCTCCAAAATGAAGAAAGCTTCTATAAGACAAACACACACGCGCGCGCCACACACACACACACACACACACACACACACACACACACACAAGCGCGCGCACACACACACACACACACACACACACACACACACACACTCACACACACACACACACACCTTAACGCAACCACTGCTTTCTGTATCTGAATAATTGCAACATTACTTTCCCTTTGGGAGGGGAAGTTTTGATTCTCAGTTGTTCTAAGCCCTAATGAGAAAAATGTTCAAAATGTCGGGCTAAATGAGAAACAGCACCTATTGTCAGGAAGCATTATGTGTCCGGGCACCGCACTACCTCTCACACGACTAGGGCCAAGCAGCCCTGAGACTCCCATTTCCTTGAAACGCTGTTGAACCATCACAATTCCTAAAGTGTTTGCATTCAGAGGCATTACTGGTCAGCACATCAATCACACTCTTGGCAATCGTCAAAAAAAGGAGGGTGGGAGTGGGGAGGTTGGAGGCCGTATTTAATTTAGGCATTTGGTGCCCAGTGGACAGAGAGAGAGAGAGACAGAGAGAGACAGAGAAAGAAAGAAAGAAAGAAAGAAAGAAAGAAAGAAAGAAAGAAAGAAAGAAGAGAGAGAGAGAGAGAGAGAGAGGGAAAAAAGAGCCTGGCACATAAAAAAGCATTGTGGGACTTTCTTGAAACCTCCACGTGGGAGGGAAATTATGAGCCTTTTCCATATTTTACGGCATGCCCTAACAGATAAATCTCCTCAGGAGAAAGTGCTTTTGATGTGCAGTTCAGCCATCTAAAAACAGCCAGAGTGTGGCACATTTCATGCCGCCAGTATTTTTCCCCCTTCACAAAAACCAAATACAGAACAAAAATAAAATCAACTCAAAATTGCTTTTCCATTGGCAGCAGCACCTAATTCCCTACGCTTCAGATTAATCGGAGCAATCAGGGCGACGGAAGCCAGTCGTTTACTGACAGCTGATGTCAGCGCATGCATCACTTCTCGTAAACAATGTCACTTCACACCCTCTCGAACACAGGGAATCAAAGGAGAGAAAAAAAAACCTTTAGTACTCTGTTGGCACCAACAAAAATGACCCAAGGCCATCTTTTATTAATTAAAGAATAAACTCACTGGTGCCAGTCAGAGAATCGGTTCAGCATGAGGAGAGAGCCTTGTGAAGCACAGGCTGGCTCTTGGAGGAGTTTGAAAGCTGATGACCTGAAGCCTTTCTCTGTGAACCTTCTCCTTGTTCGGTTCCTGCCATTTCCCATCATCTTCACGGAGGTTCACCACACGCTGGTTCACATGAGAGGAGGATGACCTTTCCGGGGCTGCCCATGCTTGTTTATATAAAACTCTGTTTTCATCTCTGCTTGGTCATTTGAATGGCGGGCTGATTATGTCTCATTTCGCTCCCTCACACAGCTGTGTTTGCTGGGAACTCGCTGCTGATGTCATGCACAAATACAGTATGTCCGCTTAACAGAAAAGGCTCCTTTACACTGTTGGGAAATTGTGTTTTCTTGCAGTGATTTTTTATACTATTCCTATAGTGTATGTACATGTATAGTATGTGTCCAACACGTGATGAGGACACAATTTAGTAGCCTGGTAAACCAGTCACTCGTACTTCATTTACAGGGGTTCTGCCGTTGCTGCCGCTGTCACTCATGTATTCTGACCAAGCGAATCTGCCCAATCAGTGAACAGAGGGAGTGTTCATGAACGATTACGTTGCCTTTGTGTGCTACATTTGAATTGTAGTGCCTTGATAGGCTAATTGCATACGTGATGACCAGACGTTAGTGACTGGGTAAAGGGAGAGCCACTTTTTTAAACTTCAGCAGAGCCCACACCTCCAGCAAGAAATCGTTTCTCAATGCAGCACTGCCAGACCCTCTGTACAAAATGAAATGAAGTACGAGGGGCTGGTTTAACAATTTACTGCCAGGGCCCACAGGGCCAGTAGTTCAGCTGAGCTCAGAAATTAACATTTTAAGTTCAGCAAACTAAATCATGGGGAACATACAACAACTGTATGTTCTCATCATTAGGCTACACAGTTTAAGCAAGTTGTGTGACCTAATCTCATCCTTTAAATTTGAGGCCCTTATAATTTCTCCTGATGATGGATCCCGACCACCTGTTTTAACCATGGACTGCAGCCATGAATTCTTACCTCCTACTTACGATTATCTGCTGCAAGCACCAAGGATCCAAGATGGAAACCATGAACGGGGTCTGGAGGAGGAACTAGTGATGGGAGACAGGCAAACATAATGAGGATAAGGAAACTGTACAGCCACTGTATGGGGGTTGGGGAGGGGGTTGGTTGGGGGATGGGGTGGGGGATGGAGGGTAGGGACTAGGGTAGGGGGTGGATGGCGTACGTGTGCTGAGGCCGACACAGATGGGCGCTCTCATAGAGACAACTGCCCGTGGGCGCCAGCCAAAACAAGCCCACATGCTCAGAGTGCACTGGAACCTTATTTTTAGTCAAGCAACAGTGATTGCTTTTTCATCAAGCCAATATTTGCTTTGATGCTCAGAGTGCACTGGAACCTTATTTTTAGTCAAGCAACAGTGATTGCTTTTTCATCAAGCCAATATTTGCTTTGGGGAGCCTCCAGCTTCCTCTAATTGAGCACCTTGAGATGTTTTGTGGCTATTATTTCTTTGGCGGCCATTAATCCACTGGTCCCCCTGGTGTCTGCCTCAATTGATTGAGCCATATTGGATCCAAGTACGACTACAGTGATTTCCTTCTATGGAAGCACTGTCATGGCTTTCACTCAGAGTCAGACCTGGGAAATCAAAGTTCCTCAAAAGTCTGTTAAGTAATAGCACGGTAAGTTAATGGTCAGGTATTGTGGACATGTTTTCTATCTATGTCAATGAATGCTTCACAGACAGCAGAGATTTATGACATTTGGGTGTTTTGTGGAAACTCCTACATGCACTCATGAAGATGATCTTCAATGAAAACCTTCTGTGTCGGCTTTCATGAGGTAATTACCACGAAAGATTGTACAAATTGTTACCAGAAATTCCACTCAGTGCTTGGCAGCCTGTAAAGGCGAAATGAAACACTTTTGTTTTAAGAAACACTGGATATCATAAGATATTCATGCAGAGACTGATACAGATCTGAAATCTGAACTATTGAAGTAATTGAAAAGAAGTGTTGGCAAGGACATCACTCTCCTTTATATTATTAGCAGTTACATAATAAGAATTCAAATGAAAGCTATTGGCAATAGCTGACTGAAAGTGTAATGCACAGGAATTAAACTGGCATTAAATCGCTTTTCAACTCTTGTTTCAGTACATTTCATTCCAACTTGGTGCCAGGGGCACAGAGTGCACTCTATAAATCAACAATGGACCCGGTCAAAGCAGAAACCGAGAACCGCCATGCAACTGTGCCACTGTTAAAACAAGATTAAGGGACGACTCCTCCTATTGTGTTGCTTTTATAAACAACGCGAGTTGACGTGGAGGAATGACTTTTTCCAATTACACATTTGGCAAAAAAATAAAAAATACGAAATGCTTCACAATGCCTTGACGTGCAACTGCACTTTAGTATGGCCTTTGATGACTTATTTAGGCCCTTCCAAAAAGGCACATACTGATGCAGTGAGATGGAGTCCTCTCGGGCAGCCGCCCCCCCCATCAAAGCCACGGGAACACAAAGTCACGATAGTTTAATGAGCTTGAGTTGGCCTGCAATTTTTTTTTAATTTTTTATATTCACTCCAACCCCATCCCCCTACCCCCACCCCCACCCCCATCCCCACCTCTCACCCCCACTCCTTCACCCGCTCACCCCTTCCTACAGGAATGTGAGATGTTTAATTAGGTCACAGCCAGGGCTCCCGATGTTGAGCACCGCTTTAAAATTCTGAAAGCCAGCCTCCTGTTGCTGGCTGGTAACTCTGGGTCGGCTCTGGCGGGACACCGTGGAGGTGCTAGGGATCCAAGTGCTCCGAGGCTCCAAGGTTCTCATGGTCCAAAAGAATGCCACACATAGCCTAACCCTCATGCAGCGCAGGGCAGCACAGCATAGCACAGCACAGGGGCAACTGCCAGTAGGTGAGTCTATCTGCCTGCATGCCTGCCTGTCTGTCAGCTCACTGCCTGCTGTCAGCTCTCAGGGCCACTCCGACGATGTGTTCCAAAAGCAGCAAACGGAGACAAATGCTCGCAAGCATTTTCTGACAGCTTTTTGTTGTTTGCTTAGAGTTCACTGCCAACATTTGGCAACACACACACACACACACACACACATACACACACACATACACACACGCACACACACACATACACACACACACACGCACACACACACACACACACACACGCACACACACACACGCGCACACACACACACACATACACACACCCACACACAGTGCTTTGAGTGGGTCACAAACAGGGGCAGTGGACAAAGGGTTAACATTCAGAATAAAGAGTGGGTGCACAAATAGGTGCAGGGAAAACGAGTTCACCTTGAATGTTCGCCTATTAGTGGGATCTGGACATATCTCCAGTATGCCACAAGACCCACAAATGGATCCTCAAAAGAGCAATTTAGATCACTATCTCACTCAAGAGAGTAAGCGATCTAACAGGCCGGCAGCAGAGCTGCTTTGGTCTGTACTTGAAGTTAGGAGACACATTTATCTCCATACAAAGTACGACTGCCAAAACACTGCAGATTAAATCAGGTATCATATAATCATAATGTACAATGTATGATATGCAGGTGATTTACTTCAGGCTAGTTAAAACAATTTATCTTACCTCTACATTTATTTAGACAGTAAAACATAATCAAAAGGAAGACACTTGTTCCAAGTATCTTCAGTTTGGTATGACGGTCAGTATGATGGAAGTTCTTGTTTGAAAAACTACATGTTCTGTGGAGGTTTTTAGATTTTTCAGGCACTTAAATGGAAGTCACCATAATGTGATATTTGATATAAACCTTATGTTTCTATCAGCTGCAGGCCAGCTCCACAGAGGAGGTGGTAATCGTGGTGAGAAGTCATTTCATCCAAGCCTTATGACTGCATTATTATTTTGACATAACACCTGCAAAGTGTCATGTCTGTATACGTCTGTTAAAATACATGTGTATGGAGTTTGACACGACTGCTCAGGGCATTTAGTAATGTCTGACTCCATCTGTGCAAACCGTCAAGTAAATACAGCCTGACATAAATTAATTAATATTATGTTATGATATATAATCAACTTTCATGTCTAATACTGCTCTACCAAACTAACGAATCGGCTGCAATTCTGCCTCTCTCCTTTCTCTCACTCTCCCTCCCTCACCCACAAACATGCAGTCTCTCCCTCCCTCCCTGTCTGTCTGTCTTTCTCCCTCCCTCCCTCCCTTCCTCTCTCTCTCCCTCTTTTTCTCTCACTTACTCATGCACACCCACACATACTCTGTCTTACTCCCTCTGTCTCTGTCTCTCTCTCTCTCTCTCTCTCTCTCTCTCTCTCTCCCTTTTCTGGTTTTCCCATACCTGGCCTGGTCCCAGGAGAAGCGCTGCGAGGCGCCCTCGGAGAGCGAGGAGTGTGTTTGTTTGTGGAGGTGAGGAGGAGGAGGAGGCCAGGAAGACTGATCCCTGACACCGGCTGATTGATGGCCCCAGACAAAGGTGCTGCCTCCTGCGGGGACAACACGACACAGTGTCTGAGCAACCACACACACGGAAGTGTATACGAAACAACACACTAAACAAACACACTCACACACACACACACATACACACACACATACACACACATACGGCAGTGTATACGAAACAACACACAAAACACACACACACACACACACACACACACATACAACAGTATATACGAAAAAACACATAAAACAAACACACACACACACGCACACACACACGGCAGTGTATATGAAAAAACACACAAAACAAACACACACACACACACACACAGCAGTGTATACGAAACAACACACAAAGCACACACACACACACATACGGCAGTGTATACGAAAAAAAAACATAAAACAAACACACACACACACACGGCAGTGTATACAAAAAAACACACAAAACAAACACACACACACACACGCACACATGGCAACGTATACAAAAAAACACACACACAAAACACACACACACACACACCACACACACATTTACTTATGCACAATTGTATGAATAAAACCACATGTTCACATGCACTAATGCACATAAATCAAAATCAAATCATATAGGTAAACACAAAAAACATGTGTACAAACAACCCTGTCCAACCAGTCTAATGCACAAACTACATTAATTTAATAACACATATACATACACACACATACGTACACACAAACACACATGCAAACACACACACTCTCACTCACTCAAACACACAAACACACACACGCACACACTCACTCACGCACACACAAACACACACGCATGCACGCACTCACATGCACACACACACACTCACTCACTCACACACACACAAACACACACACTCTCACTCACTCAAACACACAAACATGCACACACACACACTCACTCACACACACACAAGCACATACGCATGCACGCACGCACACTGCATAAAAGGACTGTCTGTACTGTACCGAAGAAGCCATTGACCTTCCATAAATAAAAAGCCGTCACAAAACAAGACATCAATGAGGGTGAAAAGTGATCCGGGGAGAGAGGAAGTGCTTGTGTCGCATGGACCAGGCGGCCTGAATGGCCTACATGATCGGCAAGGGCACGAACGAACTGCGAGCGGAGGAAAAGGGCCGTGCACCACTTTTTTTTTGTGTTTGGCCAACAATGGGAGACTGTAAACTCCAGGTGACAGAAAAGAAAAGGCGCAGCCAGCTACGGGTATGATTTTTCGGCAAAACGAGCCCATTGTTGTTCCAACCCCTTCCCAAACGCCACGGCTTTTTTCGCTCTTTTTTCGCTCTGGCTGGAGGCCAAGGCGTGTCGGATGACAGGTTGTTTGTGGCGAGCTCCTAAGGTGATGCACCTTAACAGGGGGGAAACAGAAATAGACACACAAGGGAGAGAAAGAGAAAGAGAGAGAGAGGGAAATAGAGAGAGAGAGAGAGAGAGAGAAAGAGAGCAAAAGCCATTGACGGGGACAAGTTCTTCTTCTTTTCTGTCTATTTATCTGTGTCGCTTTTTTTTTGCTTAATTTTTTATCGTTTGGCTGGGTGGAGTGGACTTAAATCTATTCCGTTGCCTGACAATGCAGCTGTCAGTTGGGGATGATGCGTCAATAGGCCGAGTTGCAATGGAGCACACAGGCAACTGGAAAGCCTCCAACAACACCCAGAAACCAAACTGGCTTGGGCTTAGCACAAGTCTCTCTCTCTCTCTCTCTCCCTCTCTCTCTCTCTCTCTCTCTCTCTCTCTCTCTCTTTGTGTGTTAGTCTTTCCACTGACACTCTCATTTGCCATTTGCATATTTCTCCAGCCCTTTTTTTGTTGTTATTGTTGAACTCAACCACAAGAAAACAAATCTATTGCCATAGATACACGGCTCAAGAGAGGTAAGCATACTTTATAATCTGTACTAAGGTTGTCCAACTGGAGCCAACTGCCAGCAGACTTATGATGCAGCACCGTCTAGCCCTAGGCAAGAACCCAGAGTGGACCTGGAGAGGTGTGTGTAACACGCATGGCAGCCGGCCCAGGCCAGCACTCCACCGCAGTGCGTGCAATTTACGGCACGCACACACACACAAACACACATATACACACACACAGGCACACACAAACACACATATACACACACACACAGGCCCACACACACACAAACACACACACAAACACACACACACACACACACACAGGGGTGCTGGGAAGCTCCATGGCACCCTATCAGTCAGCTGGATGCGCTTCCGTGGCGAGCACACATCCTGTCGGGAAAGACACACCTGAGAGACGAGAAGATGTTTCAGGTGAGTTACCCATCCTGGGCCAATGCCACGACCCTGCCATGTTCATGGACAATCCAAAACCGCAAAACCGCCATGAGGTCATGACCCCTGACACTCCAGAGAGCAAATCAATCTTTCTTTCTGCGATTTTTTTCCACATTCCCACTAAATGCTTTTAGGTACCACATCAGAAACAAAAATCCATAAAATCTTTACATTTCATGAATTCCATACATTCCCGTCATTGGTTGGATGACAAAACTGCTGGTTAGCTTCCAAACCATATTCCCTGCATAACCACAGCATGATGAATTCTCCTACGAGAGCGAGGAAAGCTCTGAGTCCGAGCAGGAAACAGGGAGGGGGGAACGTGGTGTAAGGAAACGGCTTCACATCTGCACTCTTTAGAAAACAATGCTCAATCCAGTTATCTTGTTACTTGTGACTGACTTGTGTTTATATGTCGTGTCAACTTCATTACACATTACCCCGACACCACATATTGACATTACCTAGCCCAAGCAACAGCATGACTTGACTGGGTTGAGCCAAGTAATTTTTTACAGTGTGTTTGGGATTATTGGGAATCGAGATCTACCCCGGATGTGTGGTTGCAACAGGTTGCAAGAGGATGGATCCCCGTTACATGATAGGGAACACGTTGTTCCCTGTCTCTTCCCAGTAACGTCCCAATGACGTCTGCTCCAACACCAGTCCAGCAGCCACTCAGATACATATGGCCCTGCGGAAGCGCTGTGAGCCAGGCAGAGCGAGCGAGCAAGCGAGCAAGTGAGCTCTCCAGATGCGATTTGGTTTGAGTTTAATTTCTTGCAAGCGCAGAGATTTACACGAGCGCACATAGGGGCGGTGAGGATGCCAGATAACTTATCATATCAGGTCGGAGAAGGGGGGGGAGGACACTGGCTGTATATTTATCCTGTTGTGGGAAAGGGACTTTGGTTTGTGCCATTACTGAATGCTCCCTCTTAAATCATCTAATTTGGGGAGAGCTTGTCTTGTAAAGCCCTGCAATGTTCCTTTGCCAGTATTTTATCAACAGTGGCATGTTTTAGGAATATCTAATATTGCTTGTGGAGAAAACAGCACAGGTCAAGGAACATTTACGTACCACAAATCTCCCTAAAATGTCCGTCGTCTACCCCCAATGAAACATTAATATCAAAGACTGTCACATAAATATTTTTTCCTGTGGGATAAAATGACAACATATTGTACTCCACAACATTCTATGAGTATACAGTAAAACATGCAGCACAAATTCAACTACTTCAAAGTTCACCCAAGTTGAAGCTAACATCATTCAATGCGATTCTGGATATTTGTCAGCTATGTTTGACAAATCTGTGTTAAATTTACCCACAGTTTACAGTACAGTATCCTATACACTGAACCCTAAGGATTAATTGCAGCATTTAAAAAAAAAAAGATTTGCACATTGATTTGAGAAAATAGCACTCTTCGTGACATTAAACGCTACTTAGTCCAGATCAAAATAAGTCAAAATGACTTTAGAGGATTTCAGTAAGAGGATTTTAGTAATCTTTAGTAATATCCTTTTTCCAGCAAGAACCACAGGAAGCCTTGCAAAGAGGACAGGTAGCTTAATCCACCTTCACATTTCCAAGTTGAACCACTGCTACCAGAGCAGTTTAACACTCACCCACCTAGCGTAAGGCTGTTATTGTCAAAAGGGGCAAGCACCGCCGACAACTTAAGCCTATATCTTTTATAGCCCTTGGCCAGAGATCTCCAGCAGAAGAATACGGGTATTCAGTTTTGGGGTAAGAGAAGAAGTAAGTGTTGCTGAATGTGATATTTGGCGTGGATTTAGGCCAGGATCAGGTGTTTGCTTCAGCCCCTGGGGTTTAAAAAACACCAACGACAGAACGGAAAAACAACACCTCTAGTGGAAGCAATCAAAGCAGATGCGCAAAGGAAAGACCTGCCTGTGGGCAGCTGTGGCCTACTGGTTGGGGGAGTTGGTCTTGGGATCGCACGATTGCAGGTTCAAATCCTGTACCGGTATGACACATGGGGATGGGGGAGTGAATTACTAGCGTTCTACTGCCTCCCTTTATCCTGACATGCCCTGACATGAGCATGGCATCTAACCCCACATTTGCTTCAGGGTGACTGCCCATGTACCTTAATCACTGTAAGTCACTGTAAGTCTCTCTGGATAAGACTGTCAACCAAATGCAAAAAAAAAAGTCCTACACACTCTTGAACAGAGCTGCAAACTGACATTTATCTCATGCGCTGGACGACAGCAGTGCTTGAGGTGTTACAAGAAAGCAAGACTCTCAGGCCCTGTAGCACTGAAGGGGAAGATCCAAGACAATGTCTTCCTCTTTCATTACAGAGAAAAATGTTCACCCTCTAAGGACACCAGCATTTGCAAGTTCACATAAGGTAGGTTCTGCAAAGCAGAGCTTCAATTACGAGAGTTTGATAAAAACACAAGACTATTTATACACAGCCAGATCAAAGCAAATGTGGTGATTGTAACACATCCGTATAATTGCAGTGATATATTTTTCTGTTTACCATGATGAAAAGAGTAATCATCGGGGACCATAATGAGGAACCTGATGCTTGAGGTTTTTTTGTTTTGTTTTGTTTTGTTTTTAATGCAAGCCAGAGTCGAGCGGGGAGTCAAATTACCATGGCTGTGTTGCCGCAACAACGCGGAGAAAGCGCGACTTGACAATGATCGCATGGCCACTTCAAAACCAATCTCCAGTGGATCGAGTTTCGTCGAATAGAACGGAGGGGGGTGGGGGGGGGGCTGACACAGTGTCTACAGGAAGTTCATGAAAGGCTATATCCTTCACCTCCTTTATGCCAGTCTACACACAATACACAGCCTATACTTTAAAAATATGTCACGAAGCGGAAGGGACCCGCCCAGCTTTTTCATACCTGAGCTCCATTCAGGGAAAAGAGAGAGGGAGAAGGAGAGAGTGCAAAGAAAGATATCATTACAATTAAATAGGAAACGAGGCTTAACAAATCTTAATAAGCGGCTTTCAAATATCTGAATACTTTATTGTGTAGGTGGTCTGTCGTTCAAGACCTTTTAAAATAACACATTCCACATGCGCACCGGTTACCCCCAGGCTTTACTCCCTGTTCCACAACATTAAAAGGATTTTTTTAAAAGCATCCGATGGCCTTTTAAAAAGGTGGAGGAGAGAAAAAAATGAGAATAGAAAGGACCCTGCTCTGAAAGGAGGAAAAAATAGACGTGGAAAGGAAACAGCCAAATAAAAATCAAATAATATGACCACTCCTTGCCCTTAAATTAGTCTGCAAATGACTCAGACAAAAAAGATGTTGGCCCAGACTAAATTACCTCTGACAGTCTGCGCTTCCTTTCCAAAAAGAAAAAAGAAGGGCCCAACTGATTGCATGGGTGCTGAGCCCAATCTGGCATGCAGGCCCCACTTTTACTAAAGCAGCTCCCTGCGGCGAATGGCAGCTCTGGTCTGATTCTGCGGTATGATTCTGCGCCATATCAAAACCGAGTATGTGCCAGATGGAGCTGCGAGTCGGTAGACTGCACAGGGCCCTTGGTAGCATTATTCGCTGGCTGCGGCTCTCTTAAAACGTCCTCACCTAAGCCCTGTGTTGTTCTTCGGCCTAATGGGATTTTTAAACACACACTTAATGGTATTTATCACCTCCATCTCTAACCCGAGGAAATCAGTCTGAAACAGACTTGATCTAATGTGGGCCAAGAAAAGTAAAAACAAAGTGAAAATGACCCTACTGCTGGACTGGATAATAATTTCTCAAATTGCTTTTTCTTTCTTTCTTCCTCTTTCTTTCTTTTTTTTTCGAGTCCTGAGTGTAATGTGGTAAAGTGAAGCTGTGGCCGCAATGCTACCCCGATGACTATCTGCATCACTCCCAAGGAGACAGTCATGTGAGAGACATTTCTGCAATAGTTTATCTAGAACAACATTTGAGTCTGTAGCCTATTCCTGCCAATTCCAGGTGAACTCAGGTTGGGGCAGGAAAATGAGAAGGGGCGGTGAAAGGATGGAAGAGAGGACGCAGGCTGGGGAGACTAAAACTACAGATAATGTGCTCAGCTAAGAATCAGTTTTGATCATTTCATTTTCTTAATTTCCTAGAAAGTTTTAAATGCTGTGAAGTGTTTTTCAAGCACAAAGGCTCAATTCATTTGTACAAGAAATGAGTATATGTTCTCAGTAGTGCATTCATTAGATCGCAGCCCTAATGAAAAAGGGCCTATAAGAAACCTGTAATATCTCTACATATGTATCATACTTGTATAATACCTACAGTACTATATTCTAGTACTATTCTACAGTCCTGCTACCATCCCTGTATAATATTTCTATACATTTTCCCTCCATGTAGTGCTTCTGTAGTACAATCATATATTGCTACAGTAAAATATCCCAAAATACTGTAAGACTCTATAGTATCTGTATCCTATAATATTTATATTATAAAATGTTCCAAAGTACTAAAAGATTCTTATAGTAAGTACCCTATAATACTTTTTTTCATAAGATATTTTTGATGAACAGTTACAGTTTCATCCATGTCTGTAGTCCCAGTCTAACATCTCAGTCGTATGAATGAAATATGTATCTCAATACTTGTAGTCTCTGCTTTCCAGATGAAGAATGATTTATAGTGTTGAAAGCTGGGCGAGGATATGTTGAACAGAATAACAATAGTGCAATAACACAGTAGCTAAAATCATAGTACACATTAAACTTGACAGTTTTTGAATGTCCATGAATGAATATCTCTAGAGATTCATAAACCCTAGTTCCTCTTAAAGTTGTTTTGCATCTTTACCTGCATTTCTCCAGTTCCTTCCTCAGCGTATCTCCTGTCTTTCAGCCATTCGTCATGTTGATCTTTGTTGTGTAGAAAGTTAGCTATAGCCTATTCTTGGACCCTGTGCTTTGCCAATGTGCACACATCCGCAGTTGTAAACACTCCAATTATCCAAAATAATTCGCACAGCTATTTTAACGTGAATATAAAAGTTTAAACATAACTTTATCTAAAGTCTCTCATCTTGATGTTTGTGTCTTTTCAGTTCCAAACCTCTGCCACCGTGATAGCTACCTAGTTAAATCCCTCAAATTAGCTTTAGCCATAGCTAGCAGGTTAGCTTGTGTTACCACAAAGTGCCCCCCAGCGATTCCAATCTACCAAACACTGATATATCTCCCAAATTGTGGTATGCAGCCTTCCGTAGACCTAAGGTGTAATTTTGTATTTTCACACGCGCATCTTATTCAGACTGACACAAAACCATAGTAAGCCAGCAGCTACTTGAGTAAACATTTCCATGTTGAATTAAATAACTGTCCTTGACTGTTTTTGTTACATCATTTGCTGTTATTTCCCCACGTGAATTTGACAGGCATTTTGTAAATCCCCTGAACTTTAACTAGACAATGGAGTGGTCATGGGCAAAGTGATTCCATAGGTCACTGAGGTCAGCCTATTCACATTAGTCACATTCATTACACTAAAGTGATACACATGGCATAGACTACACACAGATCCATTATTTTAAAATTCCTTATTGAAAGAATTCATAGTTCACATAATCTGGTGCATTCTATTTACACAGTTGAATGCAATCTATTTCAACCATTTTGCTTTCTTTACTAGCTATGTCTATTCAATTCTAAAGAATGGTTACTAAATGGTTCATAAATACAATGAACTTGACTGGCAAGGATCCATGGAGTTAACCCTTTAAGAGGCACCCTCTATTATAACTTTGTTGTTACCAGAATGGCAATGACCAAGTAGTAATGTTTTACTAAAGACTTTCTGTGATGTCGCTGTAATGTTGCAGTTAAGTTATTTTCAGTAAGAGCGAGTCGTTGCGCTGGTGATAAGTTGACCGCTAAAGGGCTACTGAAGGGGTCGATACAGGTATAATAATGATCAGAAAGGGGCACGGAGGATTGTGGGATAGGGAAGCCCAGAGGATTGTGGGATAGGGAAGCCCAGCAGCTGGAGGCTCCTCTGCTTTCAAAGCCTCTCCGTCCCCATTGCCTTATGACTTCACCAGCCCCATTCAGCTGTCAGATCAGACAACCACCAGCCTGCCAGGCAAACCACAGGAATTACAATTACAGAACCCTGCTCCACAACTCTCTCTCTCTTTCTCTCTCTCTCTTTCTCTCTCTCTCTCTCTCTCTTTCACACACACACACACACACACACACACACACACACACACACACACACACACACACACACACACACTGCCCTCACACCATTTTTTCTCTCCTCTGTCTTTGTCCATCCATCACTTTGATACACACACACACACACATACTCACAGACATACAAACACACTTTCTGCCAGTCATCTATGTATAAACATACCGCAGAAGACGCGGCCCAGAGACACAGGACGTGACACATAAACAGGAAAGTGTGTGAATGAGAGGAGGCGGGCGGGGTGACCTTGATCTTGACATGCCCACCAAATTCTGTCGCCTGTCAATCATGCTTAGGCAGGCATTCCCAAATTTGCGGTAAGCGTTGTGGGTGGGGAAGCCGACACGTATGCGTGCAGTGTTTACCCTTTTGCACCTCTAAGCCGAGTGAGATATTGCACCGACCCCTGGCCTCCTTCCCAAGTTTATAAAACAACCAGAGAGCCGGGCGGGTCAGGAGAAGCAGAGAAGGGGGAAAGGATGGCATTGTCATCAGCCGGTGATAGCATCTTTGGGCAGAGCGATGTGGGCAGCAGATGTGATGTGACTTCACTGGAAATGTCTGGGGCATGGAAGATTTATGCCTTTAGAGGGAGGGAGACTCTTTCCAACGGAGCTTCAGATCAACATTTTAAGGCAGAAACACACACACACACACACACACACACACACACACACACACACACACACACACACACACACAGGCACACACACACACACACACACACACAGATGCATAGACACACACACACATGCACAAGCATGCCTGTAAGCACCACATACACATTCGCTGACACACACACACACACACACAAACACGCCACAAACCTGCTCACCAGGCACATTTCAGGCCACCTTTGACAGAATAATGGTACTGGCTCTACAACAAACATCCTAATGCCTGTTCCACTTCAAGCTAGTATTATAGATATATTCCACTGTGAGAGACACAGTAACGTCTTCCACCGTGAATCAGATCCTCTTACATGCAGAGCTCTTTTTCAGAGGAGACAACCATGTGCTTCCTTCAGCTCTGGGATCGTCATTTTTGACAGCGTCCATCGTCAGAGTGAGTTCTTACCTCCTGTTCAACATAAATCCGCAAGCTCCTAATTGGAACTGAAAACTGCCACTGCTTTCCAATCCTGCTGGCTCACTGTTTGTACCCAGATACCTCAGAAATGAGTAATGTTCTGGAGCTGGCAAAACTCTAAGACCGGCGGAGCCGTTCTGAGTACACAAACCTTAGGTAATGTTTGCAAATAAAAGAGTGTGCTAGGACTGATCTTTATCAAGTGCGGCAAAATGGAGTAATTCGACGGACTGTTTGCTATTTTATTTTCATATGATTAGTCATTTCAAGTCAAGGAAATGGATTATTATTATTTGGGCCAAATATTTAATGTTCCCCATTATTTGAGTGCGAGTATAAACAAATGCGTCATGAGCAATTCATTGCGCATACAATAACACAGAGACATTTTCCCACACTGTGGCCAGAGTTGGCAGCAGGGCCAGAAGAACTCCTGAGAGAGAGAGGAGCGCAGTGCTCAGACCACCACAGGCAGGAACATCAGAGCACTGGACCACCAGAACTCAGACTACTGCAGCACACACGTAACCAGGGGGGACCTCTGAGGTGTAATCTAACACAGCACACATGTAACCAAGGCGAACTAATGAGACCATACTCTGCTTGGAGCACGTGCAAAGCCAGTGGAGAGAGAGAGAGAGAGAGAGAGAGAGAGAGAGAGAGAGAGAGAGACACTCTCACTTGTGTGGACTACTGCTAAACACATGCAGCATACAGTACAGAGAGGAGATGTGGAAGGTTGTGAAGGGCAAGGCATCAAAAGTAGATACCATTGTAGAGTACATCATTGCAGTACACAAATCAGAACACAGGATGTGACATGAACCATGAGTGTTACACTTGAGGGACCAGAGCAGAGGACAAGAGGAACACATCTTGCATCAAGACATGGTCATGGGAAAGGAACGACAGTCAAATATAAATTAAATCAACAAAAAGCCTCTGGCCTTTCAAAAACGAAGTTTTTCGAAATATGTCTAAAACATACAGTGACAAAATGTGAGTAGAAAAAAGACAGAACAAGACAATGGAAAAAACACAGTGGTCTTCGAGCAAAGTTTACTATGTGGTAAAACAAAAGGTTTAGAACATAAAGGTACTTCTACAAAACATATGCAGTTTAAGTTACTGTTAAAAAAAAAAAAACAATGGTAAAGTTTCAAGCGTACTGTGGTGAATGCTAGGGTTTAGAACAGCAATGAAAGAGAAACTTAACTAGACTCTTGGTACACCGCTCAACATATTCTTCTATAATCTCAAAGACGTGTTTGTAATCAGATATTCGTCTTTTCTCAGCATATATCTGATTTTGAAATATTGTTCCATGGGAGCGAAAATTGGCTGGGGATTTGCTATGTATAACCGCGTTCCAAGCACCCATAACCTCTGCTTGGTTAACCTCAAGCGAGCATTTTTTTCTGATTCGAAAAGTCTGTCTGGATCTTCCAGAAAAAGAGGTGCACTGCCTTCTGCAGTGGTCCTTTGACGCCAGCGCTGCTGTGAAGTCCACGACAAGGCCACCAGACCACTGCACCACAACACACAAAGCAAAACAACATGGACCATACAGAATGAATCATTGTAAATGAATAGTAGAGAATGAAAGGGCCGCAAGCCATTAGAGAATTCGATAAAAAGTGCGCAAAACACTCTCAATCCCAAGCGAAAGACAGTTCCCAACTCCAAAAGCACTAACGAGAGTTCATCCAAACTCAAACACTTTTCAAAAGGCCCGACATAACAACGCTGAACTGATAACCTCGGAGATCTGATACACTGTGCCTGACCCATAGCGTGCAATAAATGTTCTCAAATTCCACTCCCAAGTTTTTATTCTGCTTCGAGCAAAGAGTCCCATGCAACACACCTCTAAGACCACAGATTACCTGCTCGCTGAGCCATAAATCAATAGTTTGCATGTCTCTGTGTATTATGTTCCTTTGTAAGTGTGTCTTATCGGGGGGACGTGAACCTGGTTGTGAATGGAATGAAAGGGACGATAAACCGCCAATAGGCCTGTGAGGTATTACTGCACTTCTGCACGGAGACCATGTGAAAGCGTTTGAATCGTAACCTGAGCCCGAAAAAGGAGCTTCGTCCACGCTGCCCAGAGGAACTGTGAAGCAAACGGCAACAAAGAGAAGATCGATGGCCGGCAGGAGGCGTCTGGAGGGAATTCGGGCCGGGTCAGGCCGGGCCAGGTCGACATTAAAAAAGGCAGGAGCCACGCCACGATGTGTTGTGATCTCCTTGCGAACACGTCCTGTTAACAGGTTACGAAACTCCTCACAACGAGCCCTCGTGATTTGTCATATCGTAGCCTCTTAGATCTCTAGAACGGAAAGGGCCATACATAACGAGTAAAAGAAAAAAGCCCAGATCTGAGCGGTTTTAGGAAGCCATTAGCAAGACGAGCGATCGAGGTGATTGTGGCAGTGCTGTTTCCTTGTACTGACTCAGTGGGTTGCTATTTACAGAACACCGATAATTGCTCAGAGGCCAAACGCTACCCTACTGATACATATCACGGAATAACCCCCATTGGGCTTTGGGCCAGGCCTCTACCCCAGAGGTAGAGCAAAGACACATCCACACACACACACACACACACACACATACACACACACATACATGCACACACACACACACGCACACACACCCTTTGTATGGACACAAGCATACGTGCACGTACACATATTACTGTCACGCATGTACTCATAAACACACACACCCATGTACATACACACACACACATTATGTTACATTCCCTCACAGACACATACATCAGGACATTTGTAAGACGTCATAGCAAACATTAGCGCAAATAGTCTGACAAACACGCACACTTGCTGACATGAACATGTGCCAGCACAACATACATATATACACAATTGTAGGAACAGGCAATAACGTCATAATGTGCACTCACACTCCCCCACACACACGCTGACACACACACACACTACACACACACACACACACGCATGCACACAAACACACGGGAGCTCATCAATCACGTTCTCTCTGGGGGGAGTTGAGAATGGCCAAGTATAATGTCCATTGTGAAATCGGCTCTGTGTGCTCTGCTCTGTGTGTTCTGCGCGCTCTGTGTTGTGGTCCAGTATTGGCTCGCAGTTCTCTGGGCCTCTGCCGTGCTTGGGCCTGTGCCTAAACGCTCCTCAAGAAATCAAAGCCATTTATGCTGGAGCAGCGCGCCGACATTCGCCTCCCTCTCTCTCTTTCTCTCGCTCTCTCACTCTCTCTCTCCCTCTCTCTGTCTCTCCCCAGAACATCAGCGTCCCTGTGTGGACGCAGAGACGTGAGCAAAGAAGAGGAGGACAAATCAAAAGTCAAAGTTTCAGGTGTGTGGGAGGAGAGAAGGAAAGGCTGGAATGGAGAGAGAGAGAGAGAGAGACAGACAGAGAGAGAAAGGAATGGACCACAGGAGAGGACAGCGAACCTGGCGGAAATCTAAAAAGAAACAGGGATAGCGAATAAAGGAAGAGAAAAAAGGGCAAAAGAAACAGAAGAAGACAAGAGGAGGATGGTAACACGAGAGGTTAGCAGATGATCTGCATAGGACAGAGTAGGGAAAGTCCAGCCTCAGACAGCAAAACCCCGCAAAGTGCAGTAACTACACAGACACTAAAACTGAGAAAAATGCTTTCAAAGTTGTCATGCTGCCCAGCCCAACATGGTGTAGGTATAACAGTTGTAATGCTTTTATGTACTTTCTTAATAGGAAGAGGCAGAATATTTAGTCACAAGACAAAAGAGTTATGAAGTCAATTTACAGTTCAAACTCAGTTTTGACAAATTGTTCACTTACTGCCTTACTAAAGCCCTGTCATGTATTTGTTCCATTGACTTGCTACAGTAACTGATTGTTATTAGAACAACTCTTCAGACAGGTAGAATCACATATCGCAGAAATCATCTGTTTAGACGGCACTGGTTGAACCACTGTACGGCAGTGTACTGCTTTCTGAAGCCGCAGTATTCCACTTCTGCCTAAAGCAACACTAAGTACTTTTTTCAATCTTAGAATAAAGTTTCCAAAGTCATTTTAGTGGTTCACAAGTGGACACTTCTGAATTTGCCTTACCACCCTCCAGGGGATATAACCACTCGGTAGTTCTCCTTGACAGACAATTTCACTCCCAACCTGTGGGGTGACTGAAGATGAAAACTGCTTAGTATTGCTTTAAAGAGCATAAAACAAAGGAAGGCAATGAAGAACAGAGGATACAAGATAAAATAAAGGGTGGGAGTGAAGATGACAAGAGAAAATGAGAGATAATCAGAGAAAAACAAGGAGAGAGAGAGAGAAAAAGAAAGAAAAAAGGCTAAAGAGAGAGAGAAAATGAGAGAGAGAAATAAGGGGTGGACAGGAGCAAGCGAAACTGGGAGAAGAGGAGGAGAGCGGCTGTGCAGATGTGATTGCTTTTCACATTAGCATGGCCTCCCTCCTGCCTGCCCCAGGCCCCAGGCCCCGGGACCCAGACCTCCATCCATCAGCCGCCCGGCCAGGGAGCAGCGCGGGAGGAGGGGGCCGCGGGGTCAAGCCCACCGACAGGAGACATTCCCATCAGGTTCCCATTTGGTGGTGGCTCAGCCCTCAACGTGAATGAGAGGGAGAGAGACAGAGACAGACACAGAGGGATGGAGAGCGGGAGAAAGAGAAAAGAAAAAATAAGAATGAGAGAATAAATGTTAGTAAAGGTGTGAGAAGGCGTCATGCAAATAAAGACAGAGATAGAGAGAGAGAATATATGTCTGTCTGTATGTGTGTTTGTTTAAAAGACAAGAGTGTGCGTTTGTGTCTGTGTGTGTATGTGTTTGTATGAGAGAGAGAAAGAGTGAAAGAGAGTGAAAGAGAGAGTGAAACGGAGATGGAAAGGATCACTAGCCGGAATCTTGGAACATTGAACATGACACAAGGGTCAAACTACACAGATATGTTTCATGGCCAATATAACAGAGGGAGAAGAAATCAGCCAGTGGTTCAGGATTGGGTGCTCGAAGCTGTTGAGCTGCAGAGTACCCCAGGATACCATGTGATTTATTTTAGCCACTGAAACCATATTGGGAATGGCAATCAGGAACATTAATGATGCATGAATAATCACATATGGTTGCCAATCTATGTATGAGCATGTGTGTGTGTGTGTGTGTGTGTGTCTTAAGTCTCCTCTGTCGAGGGAAAGAAAGATGGAATGAGGGTGTGTGTGTCATTGCGTCATTACCCTGAATATGAATATGTATGGAGACAGCGGGAGAAAGAAAAACAGTGTCTGTCGAATTTGACGTGAGTATGTGTGCCTGTTTTGGTGTGTGCACCCACCCATGCATTTGTGTGTGTGTGTGTGTGTGTGTGTGTGTGTCTGTGTGTGTGTGTGTCTGAGTGTGTGTGTATGTGTGTGTCTGTGTGTGTGTGTGTGTGTGTGTGTGTGTGTGTGTGTGTGTGTGTGTGTGTCTATTTTGTGTGTTCATGTGTGTGTGAGTGTATGTGTTGGTCTCCGGATATGAAGTGTAAAGCTGAGAGTGTGGTGTTGCTTTGAGATGTGCACATCTGTTTATTTGTGTTGCCGTGTATGTGTGAGGGTTCAATCCACTTTAAGCACCCCAAACCCCTTGTTTTTGCAGGTTCCCACTCCTTGGGGAAGCCCAATAAAATACTTGCCATGACGCGCAGATAAAACAGCCTGCTTTAAGAGCACAGGGATCGACTTGGACCCCTGCACTATGCACTGTGACATCTGCAAGCCATAACGCGAAAGGAGTACCAAAAAAAAAAAAAGAACACGTCTCGAGTTTTTCCTTAAACATATAATGAGGCACTCTATAGGGGTCTTTTGGGGGATCAACCTGAAATGGTAAGAGGTACAGAGAAGTTCAGTGGAAGACGGCATAAGCCCTGGGACCAGTATCTATCAGGGGCCTTCAGAACCAAAACATCTTCATCCGATCGGGCCGCCGGCGAGAAATAGAATGGCTTTTAAGCGATCGCACATTTGTCATGTGTCTGTGAGCTGGGCTTTATGGCGCACCAAGTGGTGGGAGGAGAGGAAAAAGGAGACCTTTTCATCAGGTTTTCTCTGTACACATATACACAGCGTGCTCAAGGCTAGAGAAAATAAATGGCTTCTTTTATTTTGTGTCTCTCAAACTGTTTATTACCACCAATGAGAATAACTCACTCATCCCGTTGTCAAACACAATCATCTCAACACATCCCTCCAGGGTTTTCTATCGCGCCCTTACTGGAAACCAGCAGCGCATCACAGTGCCCGTGCATCCAACGTCTGAAAAACCCCATAGGGCTCAGAATTAACAGTTCCTCATTTCCAAAAGGATGCTTTGCTGAAATTAGTGAACTGTGTCTTTGTTTTGAAAACTTCCTCAATAATTACCAGTGTTTTTTTTCCTACTCTCACTGGTTTCTTTCTGCTGTCCTGTTTTTTCTTTTTTTTTTCATTTTTGGATCGCAGACTTTTTGGAGGCCTTCCCTGAATTGAGGCTGGCTCCTTCAAGGATGAAATCCTGCCCCTGCTCTGCCTCGGGGTCTGTCTCTCCCGCTGCACGCTCATGCTCCGTTTCAAACGCATACTTGCTTTGATTGAGACGGGCTTCAGCCTCTAGACAATGCACTGGCAGACCCTGCCAGATTTCGATGGCAAGCGCGGGAGTTGCTTATTTTTTTCTTTCTTCTTTTTTTTTTTAAAGGTGCGGGAGCGTGCCGACGTGAAAATCGAGCAATCGCACCATTGCTGTGGTCTCGTAACAAAAGTGGACAGAATGACTGATCAAAGAGATAAATAAATGGATGTTAAAATCAGTCTGTCTGCTCTCAAACCACCCAACCACATCTATCGGCAGAATCAAGCCACAACTATCAGGCTTCAATGTTATTTACTGCCAGCTAAATGTAGCTTTGTCATGCTGCTGTGGGTGTAACGGAAGAGCAGCCAGCTTCTTGCTGGCTGACTTTGTGAGTAGCACAATATGATTTATTTACAGTATTAATTAACCATTTTCATTAGAGTCACATAAGACAAATGGAGGACAAGCCACAACTATTCGCAGACTTTACTCCAGGGAGTGAAGCATAAAGAAGAGGAAGATTTTTTTTGTTGTCAGCATCGTTGTTTAAATGACAAGGAATAGTTGGAGTTCCTGGTTTACACAGGGGTGTAGGGGAGCATTGTACTAGCTGTCAGGGCTGCATGCTACCTAAGAGAAACCTGATCTCAGGCATGCAACTGTACCTGTGTGGCCGACTTTTAACACGAGCGAACGTCTAATAATCTAAGCATAGGCCGTCTCCAGCCCAGCCCAGCCAAGTCTTGTCTTTCTCTCTCTCTCTCTCTCTCTCTCTCTCTCTCTCTCTGTCCCTCTCTCGCTCTCTGTCAGTACTTGAGTAAGAGCTGGCCTCTGCACCAGGCCCATTGTTCCCAGTTTGGGCTGCTTATCGCTTTTCACGCAGTTGTACTTCTCCCTCCTACTTCACTTAGGCAAAACATACAAACCCCTATGGATTCATAGGCACTGAACCCTAATTGAAATAATGGCGGCGGGGATATCTAAATGAGGCCGTCCATCCATGCAGGCCAGTGTTTATGTCTGCGGCGCTGGGTAAATATCCCTCATCATTTATAGGGGTCCATGTTTGTTGTAGAATGCAGCCAGGCAGCCGATCTTATCGGAGCCCTCGGCCCAAAGGCGGCTGGCCAGGCTCATTTAACCGGGAGATCCCGGTGAGCTCTGCTGGCACTCTGCTCCGACACGCCAGGAAAAAAAATCAGCCACCTCCAACGCCGTTACAGCATTCTCCAAATATTTCTCACCCCTTCCTGCCATAAACCCAAAGTAATTAATCTGGTTCCCCTCTCTTCTTGTTTTTTTTTTCTTTGCGTTGTTTGACTTAAGACTCTTGGCTGTGTTTTACATCGCGTCACTGTGGCTGATTGTTTGCTCTTTGCTGACCGGCCTGTCTGAAAAAAACAAAAAATCTGAGGAAGGTCATCGAAGAAAGTACTAACAGGCCTAAATCCATTTACGAACAATTATATGAGCAATTATATAGGCAATTATATACATTCACTGGGGAATCCCCATAGACTGCTATCAAATGGATATTTGACTAGGGGCCAAGCTGAGAAGAGGTCATCATTCACAGTGCCATGCAGTCTAGAGATAGACTATGTTAAATGTTAGATTAACATCCAATCTTACCAGTGCCAATTCATCATGTGGAGCTATACAGTCAGAGTACAATTTGGGGGTGTGTGTAATTGAATTATAACCAAGAGATGTCAGAAAATGTATATGGAGTGTAAGGGTCTGTGTTGTGTGTGTTTATTTGGGTTTGTACACTGTATAAGTACTAAGTGTGTGTGTGTGTGTGTGTGTGTGTGTGTGTGTGTGTGTGTATGTGTGTTTGTGTGCATGTGTGAGCGAGACTTTGTGTGTGAGAAACAAAGACAAAGAGAGAGAGTGTGTGTGTGTTTGTATTTGTGTGTGTGTGTGAGAGAAAGAGTGTGTTTGCGTGTGAGAAACAGAGACAAGCAGAGAGAGAGAGAAAGCGAGAGAGAGAGAGAGAGAGAGAGAGAGAGAGAGAGAGAGAGAGAGAGAGAGAGAAAGTGTGTGTGTGTATGTGTGTGTGTGTGTGTGTGTGTGTGTTGTAGCTTGTTTGACGGAGGTTCCCATAGCCCACCAGCCCACCTCTAGTGCATTGTGCATGGCTGGTACAGGGGGCTGTTGGTGCAGGGGCCTGGCCCCGCTGACAGGCCCAATCAGTGGGCCCCTATCACACGCTCAGGGGCCCCACAGTCTCCACATCCTCCCCCAGCGCTGAGCAGTGACCTGAGGTGACCCCCCCCAACCCCTCCTCCTCCTCCTGTCCCCACACTCCCGGTTCCCGTACCCCCCCCCCCCCCCCCCCCCCTCACTCTCCAGCCACACCACCCCACCCCACCCCACCCCCATCCTTACCTCCAGTGGCTCCACACAGAGACAACACCCACGCCTTACAATCAATGACACGCCGGCTGGGGAGAAGCCGTACCCAAAAAATACAAAAATCCTGCCTTTGTTAACATTCCCCACCCCCCCCCACATACTCCCTCTATCTCTCACTCACACACACTCTCTCTCTCTCTCACACACACACACTCTCTCTCTCTCACACACACACGGTTCTCACCAGAGACACTGTCTGTCCTCCACCTCCACCTCCTCCTCCCACCTCACCCCACCTTCACCTCCTGCTGCATTCTTTTTCCATTCCTTCCTTCCTCCCTTGCTACGGCTTAGAGGTAATACACAACAAGAAAAACAGAACACAGAGGATCATGCTTTTCCTGTGTCTACTGAATATTTCATCATAATGTGTTTGTGTGTGTGTGTGAGAGAAAGAAATAGAGAGACAGAGAAAGAGAGAGAGAGAGAGAGAGAGAGAGTGAGAGTGATAGAGAGACAGAGACCTAAGTATTGTCTTGTGCGGCTTCAGCAATGGCTGGGAATGAATAGCATAAAAGAGATGGCCAAGAGGTCTGGAATGGAATATATATTTGTTCTTTTCCTGTCTTTTATTGTCTATCCACCTTCAGACAAAATTTCTAAAACAGTACCTTAACCCCCTGATTATAAAAGGAAAGGCCAGAGTATAAAGAGAGGAAGAAAAAAGTACAGTTTCCTGGATGACTCAACACGTCATTTCTCAGGAGCGCCATAAAATCAGCCAGTCTGGATGTGGAGCGCTGTATGATGGTGCGTGTTGACGTGAGCCGTGGGGCAGAAAGAGAGTAAAGAGAGAGGGAAGGGGAGAATAAAGAGAGAGCAGGAGGGAGAGAGAGAGGGAGAGAGAGAGAGAGAGAGAGAGAAAGTGTATGAGAGCCTCATTATGAAGCCCGCTCTGGCCGACGGTTCACCTTTCTCAGGTCTCTTGTTCTCCATCCTTCAGTCCTTCATCTACTTTGGCCCCCTCAAATACTCCCAGAACCCCACTGTGAACCATCTCACCCGGGAACAGCCTGGCAGACGTGCCTCTAATCCGATGACAGCGTGGGTTTGATGACATGCGCCTGATTCAGGATCAGCACCAGCTCTGGTTTGGTTTATGGATCCTGGCACTGTGTTGAGTCCTCTTTTCCCTCGGCCACTCTCCTCTCTCCTTGACCAGCTCTCACTCCCCCCCCCCTCCCCCCCCCCCCACACACGACTCCCACTCTCCCCTGCTCCTCCATTTCACCCCCATAGTCATTCTCTCTCTGCAGGTGTCCCCCTCCCCCTCTTCCTCTCCCCTCCCCTCTTCCTCCCCTCCCCTCCACTCCTCTCTCCTCTCCTCCCTCTCTCTCCACACTGGTCCCCTCTGCTCGGGGCAGGTCGGCCAGTCCGTGGGCTGTGTCGCCCCTGGTGGGGGCTGCCTGGGTGTCCCTGAGGTCTCCAGGACACTGCGATTGAAACCATGTGAAGCGATGAAGCAAGGCCTGGAATCGGCTTTTTAAATGATCTAAACGTGAAACCCAAGCTGAGAAAAATCTTCAGAGAATGTGTGTGTGTGTGTGTGTGTGTGTGTGTTTGTGTGTGTGTCACCCCACCCCTGTGTGTGCATGAGTGTGTGTCTGGGAGAGAGGGGTCACAAGTGGGGGAGGAAGATGAATTTATGCATGCGACATATTTAGGGACACATTTTCATGCAAGGCAACGTTTGTGGTTAGGGAAGGGTGTGTATGCATATGTCCATATGTGCATTTTTGCACACCCCTCTGAAACCATTGAAATCATTATCAATGATATCACTCAGTTAAACACACACACGCACACACACACACAGAAAGAGAGGGGGGAGAGAGAGAGATAGAGAGATAGAGAGAGAGAGTAAAAGAGATAAAGGGAGAAAGAAAAGATGTGGACGAAGACAAAGTTGAAAAACAATATCACTTTATATGGATACCAGTCTTTAAACTTTAAAATCTATACACCCGGGAGCTGTTTTCCACTCGAATTGATGTTATGTTCCCTTATTCCCATATGATGATGTTGTCCTTGGGAAATCTGTCTGTCATCTCTTGTCAGGCACCTGTGTGTATATGTGTGTGTGCGCTTGTGGTTGTGTGTGTGTGTGTGTGTGTGTGTGTGTGGAGTGTAGGGGGAGCTGGGCTGTCCCAGCAGACACATACCGCGTGAGCAGGCATGATGCTCAGGGTTTGGTATTTCACAAGCTGCTCCCATGTGAGTGGCTTTAACACCAACACTGCTCAGGGCTTTCAGAGGGGAATCCATTAAAGCCCCAGGATGACACAATAAGCCCAGGGATTCCTTAGTAGCTGCCTCAGACAGTCTCTCTCTCTGTCTCTCTCTCTCTGACTTTCTATCTATATCTTTCCAATGCATTTACAAACACACACTCATACCTACCCATTAGCAAAACACACACTCTCTGTCTGTCTGTCTCTCTCTGTCTCTCCCTCTCTCCCCACTCACCACCCAGGCTCTTTGTTTGTTTGTTTTGGGTGTAACTCTGCAACCATGGAGCTGGGTCACACATCACTTCATCTTTAATTTCGAATGGCAGACAGACAGACGGATCCTGCATAGCATTCTTACTCTCTCTCCATCTTTCTTTCATCCCTCCCTCCCTCCCTCCCTCCTCTCTCTCTTCTTCACTCTTCCTCTCTCTCTTCTCCACTCTATCTCGCCCTCTCTCTCCACTCCTTCTCTCCCTCTCTCCCTCTTCTCAATTCTTTCTCTCTCCTTCACCTCTTCTCCACTCCTTCTCTCTCTCTTCTCCACTCCTTCTCTCCCTCTCTCTTCTCCACCCTATCTGTCTCTCTCCTTCACTTCTCTGTCTCTTTCTCTCTCCTCTTCACTCCTTCTCTCTCTCCTCTTTACTCCTTTTCTCTCTCTTTGTCTGACAGCAGAGATCTGTGTTCATTACTGAGCAGCGAATCCAGTTGGGCTGTTCACTGTCAGTAGAAACTGTGAGCTCAGCCCTTCCATGACAACGGCCAATATCTCAGCCCCGCCACAGCCACCTCTCTTTTCTCTTTTTCTTTCCTTTCTTTTCTTCTCGTCTCCTCTCCTCTCCTGTCTTTTCTATTCTTCTTCCTGCCCCTCACAAAATAACACCCATCTCCCATAGTCTGAGCTCACTGCACCAGAACCACTTTTTATCCATCCTCTTTGTCTCTGTGAAAAGGGCCGGTATGTTAATGAGACCTCTTCCACGAGACCTCATCTTGCTCTGATCCTGAGGTTGGAGTCAACAACCACGGTTGCCATGGTCTCCACACTGTTGTCCCAGAAACCTGAAAAAGTTGGAAACTGGAGGATGGAGTCGGGGAGTGGGGTGGGGATGTGTGTCTGTGTGCGTGTGTGTGTGTGTGTGTGTGTGTGTGCGCTCTACTGTAATCAACCTTCTAAAGAGTCCATCCTCTCAGATGGCAATTTCATTTCAAATCTGGCCCGTGCAAGGTGGGGAAAAGAGCCAGCGAGACACTCCAAGAAAGTTGGATATGATTTTCTGGTACTTTTTTTGAACGGGAGCTTTTGGGAATGGTAGTTCCTTATTGGCAGGGCTTCTCCTTTATTTAATGGTGGTTAGGGTCAAGATAAACACTGGCTTTGAACACAGGAACTGACCGATACTGAGCATTCCAAAAGTGATACAGCATTATATTATTTTTCGCTTGCTGACTGTGTCAAGAGGTATCTTGACCGAAGCTGAACTCCCACACCGGCGTAAGCATCATTTCCATGAAACAGTATCTAACTGCTGCTGTGATGAAAGCTTGATTCGAGATTTTGGGATTAACTGTGTTTATCGGACAAATAAGCATAAACAACATTTGGAGACTTCACACAGACACTGTTTGTTTTCTCTTCATTTCCAAGAACCTAATTTATGACTTTGGAAGTGTTTCTCTCTTATGTGTTCTGAGGACTATTCAGTCCACTGCTGGATTCACTGGTTGAGGTTTAAGCACACTTCATGTTTTTTTTTTAGTTTTTGCACGTTTACCTTCCGCTAAGAAAAGACTCATCCCTCCCTGCATAAGGCGAAAGGTCAGAGTGTTAGCATGGAGCGGTTAGGATGAGTGAAGTGACTGTAAAAAAGCTTGTTCTATGTGTAGCGCCCCTAACTGGTTGGCTAATTGCTACCCGAATCCCTATGTGTCGAGAGATCTCTCTCTCTATAGTTAACTAATGCACTAGTCTAGGTGAAGAATTTCTCAGGTTGTGACTGTTAAACTAATCAATAATACCAATCATAAAATAGGCTACAATTCAATGTTCTAAATAATACACTAAGATTATATAGTTGTCACACTACTAACTCAACCTTTTAACCTTGTATCTTACATACTTGGCATGAATTATACCTCAAATGAGTTTTAACTTTTTTAGAAATATTACACCATTTACCCTTTAAACTCAGTAGCCAGTAGAATCTCGGTATGAATTAACCAAATCAAAGGGCACATATGCACAAAACATAGTAAACAAATTTGAACTATTTACTTAACATTGTTGGTAAAGATATACATCCAAACATGTGGCTTTGAACACAAAATTATTAACTGTTCGTTTCAGTTCAGTTCTTTTCAAAATAGTTCAGTTCACTTTAAACTGTTACACCTCAAACCAACTGTATTCATCAGCAATATTAAACAGAAACTCCACAAGCTAAACCTTACTCTAAAAGCCGGCAATTTCAATCTAACTCAAATGAAACCTGATGTCCTCCAGCGAACGATGCAGGCCTGTAGTGTAGCTTGGGAACGGTGGGACCTAAAACAACATGGCCACTTCGCGCCCTGGCGCATAACAAAGAAAAAAACTCACGGCTGCTGCTGTCCGCCTCTCGGTAGCCCCGCAGTGCTGGCGAGGGAATTTGAGGTCGTTGTCACAGCCAACCAATATATGTCGAAGGCTTAGCGTCCGCTGGACTGGTCACTGTAGTAGTGCTGAGCAGGTTAGTCGCTTGCCCAGTCCACGTAACACTCAAACACGCTCAGTCTAGCCGACCAACAACACTGTATCCTCGCGGTAAACTTTTATCCAAAGTATTCCGCTTCACTAGCGTGTAACGCTGCAATGTTCAGGCAGAATGTGTATATGTGACTCACTGTCAGTTTGTCACTAAGCATTTACTATTCACACACATAAATTAGCGTTTGGCCAACTGTACAGTTCACTCACTTCACTACCTAACGTCTTTCTTCTTTTCTTCTTTCTCTCCCCCCTTCCTGTTGTCCCGTTCACCTCTCACCTCCCCTCTGATTGGCTCACATAACAGGTAAGGGTTTTTCACAAACTTAATTCTTTTTACATACACACATTATTTTCACAATTTTAACACATTAAATTCACATGTTAAATGCAAGTATACATAACCAAAATAAAATAACAGAATCAATTGAAAAATCAATAACCCCAAAATCCCACAGGGCTACATCCTCCCCTTACTAAATGTCTAAATGTCCTCATTAGACTCTGAACTAACTCCTAACAATAGAGCTATATTAACCTAATCTTTTAATCTCCTAGCAGAACTCTAAGCTCATAATTATGAACTACAGATAACTAATGTTTGCCTATTTTAATGATTATGCCTCTATGAGCAATGGTAATTGGTTGTTCACTAGCCTTACCCGGTTCATCATAAGTAAGTCTTAGCACTGGTTTTATTTGTCTTTTCTCTCTTGTTCTAAGTACTCTGTCTGTTTCTGGTTTAGAGCTCAGTCTTTCTTTTGGACTACGGACAGGAGTCCTGCAGACATTGAGATCTGCCTCAGTGTCTGATGGGTCGGTGTCTGTCTCAACCAGACTTTCCTCGTCTGCTAGGTCAGGTTCTGAATTAACAGCTGGTGACTCAGGTCTGGAGTCTCTAGCATCTTCATCTTCTGAGTGCACAGACACTCTGTCGGTAATGTCTCCCCTTGCCAGCAGACGCTGCAGATACTCCCGGTATGGTCTGTAGGATACTTCACACTCCATATCTGATGAGGAATTAGTCATCTCTGGAACCTCTTCTCTTGGTGTTATAAGCTGTCGTCTTTGTCTTGTCCTACTTGAACGTGTTCTCGGTCGCACAGGGGCTTCATCACCTTCCTGCTCATCAGGCATACGCACGGACTGCCCAATAGGTAAGAGGTGATCGCGATGGATGGTCCTCACCCTGCCTCTGCCTTCTTCCGGTCTCACACGGTAGACAGGTAGGTTTGGCAGCTTTCCCACAACTACATGGGGTATGGAGCTCCATTGGCTCTCAAGCTTGTGTTTCCCTTTGAGTCCTAAATTTCTCAACAGAACACGGTCTCCCTCTTGGATGTTCTGGAAACTAACCTTCTGGTCATAGGCTCTCTTATTGCGCAGGTGGGTCTTATCCGCAGATTGGCCCGCCAATTGGTAAGCTCTTTGTAGATCTCGCTTCAACTTCCCCACATACTGATAGTGGTTTCTCTCATCCCTCCCATCACTTGACGTCCTGAAACACAGGTCTACTGGGAGTCTTGCTTCCCTGCCGAACATCAAGTAATAAGGAGAGAACCCAGTCGCATCACTCTTTGTGCTGTTATACGCATGCACTAATGAAGCTACATGCTGACTCCAAGATCTCTTCTTCTCTTGACCTAACGTAGCCAACATAGACAGCAGCGTACGGTTAAAACGCTCCGGCTGCGGATCCCCTTGAGGATGATACGGAGTCGTTCTGGACTTCCTCACGCCCAAGGTCGTAAGAAGTTCTCTTATTAGTCTCGACTCGAAGTCTCTCCCCTGATCTGAATGAATTCTGACAGGCAACCCATAGTGTACAAAATACTTTTCAAACAGGATCTTTGCTACTGTCAATGCTTTCTGATTCTTAGAAGGGAAAGCTTGGGCGTATCTGGTAAAGTGATCAGTCACAATCAATACGTTGCTTATGCCTCTAGAATCGGGTTCCATTGACAAGAAGTCAATGCATACCAAGTCCATTGGACCACTGCTGACGATGTGATGCAAGGGTGCGGCCCTCTTGGCAGGTGTTTTACAGGTTAAGCACAGGCCACAGTTCTTTACATATTCCACTACCTCATGAGCCATCTTGGGCCAATAGAATCTTGCTCTTAATAGCTCAGTGACTCTCTCCACACCTAAGTGGCCCATGTCATCGTGTAGAGAGTGCAACACCTGTCCTCTGAATTCAGCTGGCAATACCAGTTGAAAAGTCTCCTTCTCAGCTTTTTTGCTTGCTCTGAACAGAAGTCCACCTCTCATAACAAGTCTGCCAAGTTCTCTCTTCATCAACCGCATATCAGGACCCAATTCTCGATGACTAGGCCACACTCCCTGCTTCACTGCCTCGACCACCGGTCCAATCACAGTATCTCTCTTCTGCGCATCTATCAAATCAGCTTTTGACAGCTGCTCCAGTGAGTCCACTAGTAACTTAGACGGGAAGGCATATGCATCAGGGATACAAGCTGGCGACGCACCTAGAGGGTCAACATATCTAGTACCAACTGTTGATGCGCTGACCTTCTGACATATAGACTTTACCACATTCTGAGACAGGCTATCCCACACACCCGGCTCCACCATGTCGGCGAAGTTGCGGGACAACAAGTCAGCATCTATGTTGGTTTTTCCAGGTCGGTACTGTACATCAAAGTCATAGGTGGCAAGTGCGGCGAGCCAGCGATGACCCGTCGCATTGAGCTTAGCAGTGGTGAGCACATACGTCAACGGGTTATTATCGGTGCGTACAGTGAATTTGGCCCCGTAGAGGTAGTCGTGAAATTTATCAACGACTGCCCATTTCAGTGCAAGGAACTCTAACTGATGCACAGCGTAGCGCTGTTCTGCTGCACTCAACTTTCTACTGGCGAAGGCCACAGGTCGTAGTCCTTCAGGGTGTTCCTGATAAAGCACAGCACCAATCCCTCTAAAACTGGCATCCGTGTGAAGAATGTATGGCTTGTTTGCATCAGCAAAAGCCAACACAGGTGCATTAATCAGACACTGAATAATGCGCCGGAAGGCATCATCACAGGACTGGTCCCATCTTTCATTGAAGGGCTCGGATTCCCTAAAGTAGGTCTTGTTCTTGTCTTTAGCTTGTCGCTTACCACCCCGTGTGGGTAGATAGCCCTTTGTCAACTCTGTCAGTGGCCTGACGATTGAGGAGTAGCTTGCTATGAATCGTCGATAATACCCACAGAACCCCAAGAATGATCTTAAGGACTTGAGATCTGTGGGTCTCGGCCACTTAGCAACTGCCTCTATCTTTTCAGGGTCAGTGGCAACGCCATTGGCGGAGACTATGTGCCCAACATACCTTACCTTTGGTTGACAAAACTGACATTTGTCGAGGGACAGTTTCAGCCCTACCTCTTCCAGCCGGTCTAGTACTCGCAAAAGACGCTCTTCATGTTCTTCTAGGGAACGTCCAAAGACTATCAGATCATCTAAATAGACTAAGACCTGCAGAAGATTCATATCTCCTACAGCCTTCTCCATAAGCCTTTGGAACGTTGCTGGCGCTCCTGTTATGCCTTGAGGCATCCTTTCGAATTGAAAAAATCCAAGGGGGCAAATGAAGGCAGTTTTTTCTTTGTCTTCATTTGCCATAGCAATCTGATAGTACCCACTCCGTAAATCTAACACAGAGAACCACTTGCTTCCCGACAAACAATCTAATGCTTCGTCTATGCGGGGAGTTGTGTACTGATCGGGGACTGTACGGCTATTAAGGGTTCTGTAGTCTATGCACATCCGGATACGCCCATTTTTCTTTCTGGCAATCACAATTGGTGATGCGTACGGACTACGTGATTCCTTAATGATACCAGCCTGTAACAGCTCTTGCAAGTGTGTCCGAACATCGTCAATATCTGCGGGAGCCAAGCGTCTTGAGCGTTCTCTAAATGGTCTTGGATCTGACAACCGGATGTGATGCTCCACATCTTTGGCCAGGCCAACGTCCCACTCATGTAAGGAGAATACACTCGCTCTTTCACACAACTTCCCTCGAAGTCGTTCCTTCCACTGGTGAGGAATGGGCGAATCTCCAAACTGGATTAGTTGTGGGTCTAACTCGGTAGGAACATTCCTTGTCCTTGGAGACGGCGTAACTGGATCTGCATGACACAGCTGACCTAAGACAGTCCCAACTGGAATAACTGTATCTCTCAGTGACGCATTCTGTATCAAAACAGTTATGTGGTCATCATCCACTGCAGTACTAGACACCACCATAGGCTGCAACAACACTCCAGAGGGTAATGGGACAGTGGGTGATGCCTCAACCATCAACACGTCTCTACCCAGTGGCCTTTTCAACTCTATCTCACAGCTAGCAATACATTCGCCGCCAGGAGGGACCTTCAGGGAGCCTGGACCCATCCATTTCACACATCCCACTTCATCCTCTTCTCCCTCAGTTGCTGACTGGTCCCTCACTTTTATGCCCAAAGTTCGGGAAATATCTACCCCACCAGTCTCTTTGCACAATCTTGCCAACCTCTGGAACAGATTTGCATTGGTGCCTAAAATAACTGGAGTCTGCTCAGGACTTTGAGGACTTGGACATATCAGCGCTAAGACAGAAAGGGTATCCTTTGTGCCTGTTACCTTCTCAGGGAACTCCATATCCACTACCACATATCCTAGGTAAGGGTAACTAGTGTCGCTCAGTCCCCATATGGCCAACCCGGACACTGGCTGGATAGGAACATTAGGTAGGTAACGCTTGTACCAGGTATCGAAGATAATTGTGACTTGGGAGCCACTATCTAACAGTGCATTACACTGTTGGCCATTAATCTTCACAGGAACGACTGAAGAGGGGCCAATCAGGCCTTTTGGAATGTCTCTTCTCAATGTGACTACTTCACTTTTCTTAGACTGACACACTGTGTTGCTGCATTTTTTCACTTGAGCAGCTGGCTCACCCTGTTTGGCTTGGCGTAGTGAGCGTATCAGCTTCTGAATAACTTTTTCCTGGTTCTCTGGGTTCTTACATTTTCCGGAGAAGTGGCCATTTTCACCACAGCGATAACAGAAGTTCCCATCTGAGTCACTAGATGGTGGCTGTCTGTTTTCACTCCGTATTCGTTGAGTTGGCTCCACCCGAAAGACTGCAGCAGGGGAATCAAACTCTTTAGACTGTTGAGTTGCTATCTGACTCTGTAACTCTGTTACTTGTTTTCTTAAGGCAGCTACTTCAGCACTGACACCCCCCTCAGCGACAGGCACCTTTGATGACGACTTTACTTCTTTGCAGTCTGATAAAGCTAAGCGAGGTGGAGTAGTCATAGAGGCAAACATAGACTTCAATTCTTTTATTTCAGATCTCAAGTTCTGAACTTCCATCTGTCCACAAGCCACATCAGACTCGGCCTTGACTTGCTGTACAGATGCATTCAGTTTTAATCTGGAAGATTCATATTCCTCTTCATTACGAATCTCGCTTAAAAGTTCCAAGAAAGATGGAGGGCTTTCCTTCCTTTCTCTGAGCTTAAGCTGAACCATCATCATATCAGAGTGAACAGCACCTCTCAGAAGCTGCTCAACACGAGCACGATTCACCCGACCAGGCGGCAGACCCCCACGGTGAACTACTTTGATCAACGACAACTCTATGCGCCTAAGAAAGTCAGACAACTTTTCCTTTGGCTGCTGCTGTAGCAACCGAAAGGCAAAATATAGGTCTTCACCAGTCTCAGCAGACCCAAAAGCACTCTCAATGGCTTCTAGACACGCAGCCGGACTAAGTTCTGGGTCAGAGGCCCGAACAGCCTTCACCACAGCTAAAGCAGGACCCTTAAGACTTTCCATGATGCGCCGTCGTTTCTCCTTAGCAGAGCACTCGCTCTCTTCTACCATCAGCCGCGCGTGTTCTAACCAGTGCTCGAACACTTCTTCCCCAACAGGGGTTGGCAAAGTTCCTGAAAACAACCGTAAGCGTCGGTAACTGCTATTTTCCCCAGACGGTCTCTCTATCTTGGCTAACAGATCACTTACCACACGGATCACAGACTCGGCAGAACTACCAGAAGGTGGGTTCTCAGGCGGACTTGGAACACCAGCTCCCAACCCAGTGCTTGCAGATGCTGTGACAATCCTCCACCCCTCTGTTCCACCAACAGGAAGGACTTCAGTGGGGATTTCACCAACATCTACCTGCCCTTTATACTCACAAAGAACCATTAAACAACCATGCTTTTTACTATATGTCCGTCCTCTTACACGAACTCTGCCTAAAACTTTGATGGTCTCCATAGTTTCTTCAATCTGGCTGATCTCACTCCCCTCCGGAACCAGCACAATGAGGGACTGCGCTTCGTCCAGTCCTTCTCCACGGCACCATTCTTTGAGCCCATTAACTAAGTCTGTGTGCATACTTGTATTCTCCATGTTTGCGTAAGCTTTAATATTTATCTAATAACTGTTTCATTAACTAAATATGCTAATATGACACTAGAAACAATGTTAGCTAGTTACTACTACTTAATCACCTAATTGCATTAATTAACTAAATATCCCGGACGAGCCCCCATTTATGTAGCGCCCCTAACTGGTTGGCTAATTGCTACCCGAATCCCTATGTGTCGAGAGATCTCTCTCTCTATAGTTAACTAATGCACTAGTCTAGGTGAAGAATTTCTCAGGTTGTGACTGTTAAACTAATCAATAATACCAATCATAAAATAGGCTACAATTCAATGTTCTAAATAATACACTAAGATTATATAGTTGTCACACTACTAACTCAACCTTTTAACCTTGTATCTTACATACTTGGCATGAATTATACCTCAAATGAGTTTTAACTTTTTTAGAAATATTACACCATTTACCCTTTAAACTCAGTAGCCAGTAGAATCTCGGTATGAATTAACCAAATCAAAGGGCACATATGCACAAAACATAGTAAACAAATTTGAACTATTTACTTAACATTGTTGGTAAAGATATACATCCAAACATGTGGCTTTGAACACAAAATTATTAACTGTTCGTTTCAGTTCAGTTCTTTTCAAAATAGTTCAGTTCACTTTAAACTGTTACACCTCAAACCAACTGTATTCATCAGCAATATTAAACAGAAACTCCACAAGCTAAACCTTACTCTAAAAGCCGGCAATTTCAATCTAACTCAAATGAAACCTGATGTCCTCCAGCGAACGATGCAGGCCTGTAGTGTAGCTTGGGAACGGTGGGACCTAAAACAACATGGCCACTTCGCGCCCTGGCGCATAACAAAGAAAAAAACTCACGGCTGCTGCTGTCCGCCTCTCGGTAGCCCCGCAGTGCTGGCGAGGGAATTTGAGGTCGTTGTCACAGCCAACCAATATATGTCGAAGGCTTAGCGTCCGCTGGACTGGTCACTGTAGTAGTGCTGAGCAGGTTAGTCGCTTGCCCAGTCCACGTAACACTCAAACACGCTCAGTCTAGCCGACCAACAACACTGTATCCTCGCGGTAAACTTTTATCCAAAGTATTCCGCTTCACTAGCGTGTAACGCTGCAATGTTCAGGCAGAATGTGTATATGTGACTCACTGTCAGTTTGTCACTAAGCATTTACTATTCACACACATAAATTAGCGTTTGGCCAACTGTACAGTTCACTCACTTCACTACCTAACGTCTTTCTTCTTTTCTTCTTTCTCTCCCCCCTTCCTGTTGTCCCGTTCACCTCTCACCTCCCCTCTGATTGGCTCACATAACAGGTAAGGGTTTTTCACAAACTTAATTCTTTTTACATACACACATTATTTTCACAATTTTAACACATTAAATTCACATGTTAAATGCAAGTATACATAACCAAAATAAAATAACAGAATCAATTGAAAAATCAATAACCCCAAAATCCCACAGGGCTACATCTGTAAACAGTGCGATTGGAAGTCTGCAATTACAAAGTGGTGATAAGCAGGCCTGAGGAGATGAGAAAGCCACGATTAGACTCAATGGGGCTATTCCCCACAGATCAGCATGAATGCATCTACACACGCAGAGCACACGCACTGAGCAAACAAACACTCAAACACACACACACACACACATACACACACACACACTCAAACACACACACACTCACACACACACACGCACTCAAAACTCACACAGACACACACACACGCACTCAAACACACACAGGAAACAACAACTGTCTCCAAATGCCAAACACATGCAGAGCACACGCACCAAGCAAACACATACTCAAACACACACACACACACACATACATACAGGCTCTAAAACACACACACACACACACACACACACACACACACACACACAGGTTTTAAACACACACACACACACACACACACACACACACATACAAGCTCTTTAACACACACACACACACACGCACATACACACACAGGCACCCAAACACACACAGGAAACAGCAACTGTGTCTCCAAACGCCTCCTAAAGACCTATCCGCCCATACAGACAGAGGCACACACCCTGGTACATGCACGCAGAGCACATGCACCAAGCAAACACACACTCAAACACACACACACACACACACACACACACACACACACACACATACAGGCTCTTTAACACACACACACACACACACACACACACACACACACACACACACACACACACACACACACACACACACACAAAGGCACCAAAACACACACAGGAAACAGCAACTGTGTCTCCAAACGCCTCCTAAAGACCTATCCGCCCATACAGACAGAGGCACACACCCTGGTACATGCACGCAGAGCACATGCACCAAGCAAACACACACTCAAACACACACACATACACACACACACACATACACACACACACACATACACACACACACTTATTCAACATTTATTACGCTCAGAAATTCATTCAGGGTAGCCCTAATTTTCAATGATGTGGAGATTACATTCACAAGAAGACAAACATATAAGGCAGCTATAAAGAATATACAAAAATAAACCAACATTAGAAAAATAAGGCAATAAATAATAAAAACACGCACACACACATACACACACAAACACACTAGCAAAAGCACACTAGCAAAAGCCATCGTGAGCATGCCAAAGAAAGCCAGCCTTGTGCCACAACACACATGTGAGAACCACACGCAGCTGGTCAACACAAACACCAGCCGTCCAAAAAGCAAATCTTTACACAGCTTTTTTTCGCAACGCAAACAACCAAGTGGCCGCAATAATACACAACTGCAGGCACACACACGCGTGCACAGCAGGACAAGAGAGGCTGCATCAAAAATGGGGAAACAGTACATATACGGACAGGAATCTGGGCCAGAATTCAACAGCGCCCCTGCGTCAGAGAGGCGAAAGGGAGTGGAGAGCATTCTGATGACACAGCAAGCGAATGCTGGCAAATGGCTAAGCTTTTTTGAGTGATTTAAACTGAACCACCGAGATACCTCATGCAGATTTATGGCTCATGGTCCTAAAATTGAAGATAACCAAAACAAATATAATGTCTACTTTATGATGATTTATGATCTGGTTGTTTATTGGAAAAGGAAACGATTTGCATTTCATTTATCTGACTAGCATTTTCTGGCACACTTTTGCAAATGATATCAACAAAGTTGGATTACAAATGACACACACATAGATCCATATTTACTGGCAAAGTGACTGGCAAAGGTACAAAATCCATCAACACCTCTCCTGGTCAATTACATGGCATTGACGCCAGTGACAAATTTTAATGGGGGGACTTGTTTGTTTGGTTTAGCCCCTTAGAAACCTACACGCTAGACACTGGACAGGCGAGGAAGGGAGTGGACGGCTTCCACTCTCTGGAGAAGACATTTTAGACCCCAGGCCCTCTTCCAAATTCTGTTTACTGTTTTTGGTTCATTTCCATTTAGTCACATAAGTCTGTTTTCATGAATACCAGCACAGCATAAAACCATCAGTGTCAGTTATCAAGTCAAGTCAGGTCAAGTAGGTTTTTATCGTCGTTTCAGCCATATACACAGTACATGGTGAGACGACACAGCGTTTCACCGGGAACAATTGGTGTTACACGCAACTATTAGGACACAGTATGGACAAAACAGATACGTACTAGTGCCTACGTGCACTGTTACTGTACGTTTACACCAGAAGCGACTAAAACGACCAGGTCGCTGAAGAAGCTTCGCCGTTGAGTTCGCTTTGTTCGCTCATGACGTTTCATTTGGAATGTTAGTCATTTAAAGGGCCGCAGCAAAAAAAACTCCTTGACCAACGGTTGTGAAAGCGGCAATACATGTATATGCGTAGGGCAAAGCATCGATGTACTTGAATGTTGACATGTTTGGTTAATAAAGAAATAAAAGAGTATAAAACGTCTACATGCACTGCTGAAAAATATTCATATTCACATTCATACAGAAATTCATGAATTATTTAAGCCGCTGACTGAGTACATCAGTTTACTTTTTAGTTAGAATTGTTTGCATCCCTGTAGCAAAACAGGGCTGGGTCGTAGTGGACCGAAGAGCCTGCCACTGCTGTGATGAACTTCTCCGTTGCCATTTTTAATACAAAGTAGGAACTAGGTACTAAAGTTACACCGTTTGTTTCCTCGAACCCACCTGATTGTCGGACGTTGGTAAATCAATGTATTCCGATTGGTATTCGCGGTATTCGCCGAACCGCGTCATAGCTCATTACCATAAAGTTAACTGACTTTTAACTTCTCTTTTTCGCTCTGGTCGCCAAGTTCGCTTCGCTGCCGGCGAATTCGCTTTGTTCGCCCAATTCGACGACCCTCCATAGAGAAATAATGACTTCCGTCGCTCTGGTCGCTTCTGGTGTGAACGTACAGTTAGGACCACATACACACACAGTATGCACATACACTTATAAGAGACTACACAGATTCATACTCACACACATATGCCCATTCACACACACACACACACACACACGCACGCACATACACACACACAAACACACACACACACACAAACACACACACTTTAGGACCGACCAGACCAGAGCTTAACCAGAGGCGAGAATTTTTGGTAGGAGTAGGAGGCCTAACCACATATTTGTTCCAACCATTCTCAAATCCAGCTGATTTTAATTAGCACAACCCTCCTGACAGGCACAAGTACGTAAACAATGAGATCACCTTATGTGTTTTGTGGTCAGGTAGAATCAGTGCACGGCGGGACTTTTTTATAGGGTTACCCACCTCGGAATTTTACTGAAAAGGAGGCACAGTCTGAAACACAATCAGAATCATAATCAATTTTATTGGCTAAGTATACTTACATAAACAAGAAATTTGACTCTGGTAGATGTGAGCTCTCTATACAGGTAGTAGTACATATGTAATACAGTATACAGTACAATACACTAAAATACAATACCATAGTCAAATAGAAATATATAGACGCATACTGTACAATAGAGACAATATAGGCTACATACGTATAGGCACCTAATATAGGCATTAATGTAATGTCATTTTCATGTTGCATACATGTCAACCAATTTGGATTGCCTACCTGTATAACCTGTAAAAAAAATACATTTTAAAAGTCCACAAGCTCTATAAATCAGGCAGAAGAATATTGTGGGTTGTGGGGGTGGGTGTAACTGTTGAAAGTGTTGACAGGCTGACTGCATGTGGACCACTGTGTCTGTGGTCATGTGTCATTACTCTTAAAAACCACAACAACACACCACTATCTTTGAGCCAAATCGTCTGACAAATGTGATGATTTTTAAGAAATATATGGTCATACAAGATGCAAATGAATGGAGGCCCAAGTCATTTACAGAACAGAGTTGACATGTGTTATATTGTATTGATACAAAAACAGTGCACCATTAGTTTTGAGCCAAGTTTCCTGTTGGCTGTTTCCTGACTTTAAAAAAATATATGGTCATATGGGATGCAAATGAGGGAATATCTATGTCATATCCATAAAGTCTGAAGTAATTGACAAATATGATATGGTACTGTGCTGTTGGTGAATTGTAGCTGTATTGGTCGACCTGGAAACTTGTGCGTATGTAACTGTGTCTTTTTGTTGCACTTTCTGTATGAATTTATGCCCCTGCTTGCTTATCTTTGACTCCTCTGAGTGATAGCTGTGTTTTACTAGTCTGGAAGGCCCATCAGCGTGTCCACTACTGCCTGGAGCTAGTAGAAGGTGCCACGCCGCTCTTCAAATATTTGGCCTTTCCTCTGAGGCAAATAATTCACTGTTTATTTAATAAATCATCCCGCCTTCCAACACACCAACCACGACAAAACACTCCAAAGGGAAGCAGTGAGAAATGGTGTGTGTGAGAGTGTGTGGCTCTCTGTGTGTGGCTTCCTGTTTGCATGGTAAGTACAAAAAGAGAAAAAGTAAAAAAGGTTAGGAGAGACATAAAAGTTGCAGGAGGGAGGTTAGGTATGTGTATGTTTGTGTGTGTGTTTGAAGGATAAAAGTGAGGGAGGAATAGAGGGAGAGACGTGAGAAAGAGAGAGATGGCAAGAGAGAAAGAGAGAGAGAGAGAGAGAGAGAGAAAGAACAAACGAAACCAAGATCAAACTCCTTGGCACTCTGCCTCTCGCTGTACACCCCAGCATGAGCAACCTTAATCCCTCACCTCTCCCTCTCTCTATCTCTCTCTCTCCCTCTCTCTATCTCATTTTTCCCCCCTCCCCTCCTTTCACTCCCCTTTTCCTTCCTTTCTTCCTCATCCACCAGCCACAGACATCCATAACGGAGGACTCCTCTCGATCCTCTGACAGACGTATGTTCACACTGACCCCCAGCAGGCAGGGGAAGCAGCTGCAGGCTCTCTGTCTCTCTTTCTCTCTCTATCGTCTCCACAGCCCCTGGCCTGGCGTGGAGTGGTGCGGAGTGGAGCAGCGTGGCGCGGCGTGACATGGATGAGGTCAGTGAATTACTACGGCTGCGGGCCTCATTATTTTATGGTCCAGAAAACACGGCATCATGCTCAACATCACCCACACTCCGCTCCAGCTTTGTGCTCCTGCGCTCCGTCAGCCTTCACGACAGATAGAAGAAGCGTCTGCTCGGCGCATCACCACATGCGGCGGCATGGTCACACACACACACACACACACGCGGGTGCGCACGGACGGACGGACACACAATCCCAATGACGGAACCACCTGTTCTGAAGTGATGTTAAAATAGAACCCTTTGGAAATGCAATTTGGTTGTTAAAAAAACTCCCCTCCCCCAAAAAACACAGTGAAACACATGAAGTATGCGTGCTGCGATGCAGCAGCTGCAAAAGATTCAGGAAACAGCGAAAACACCTGTGAATATGTTTCATGGGCCAGAGGAACTTTTCATTGCACATAAATGGCAATAACGTTTATGGGATTCAATGTGGGTGTGCATAGACGCTTTAAAAAGACAAAGCTTTCACGCTAAAATCGCAGTGCTACGTGCTGTGCAAATGCCTGACTAAGGCCTTCTCTGATTAAGGGGAGAGAGAGAGAGAGTGTGAAGGAGTTCGAAAGTAGAGAAAGATGAGAGAGAAGTGCATTGTGGGGTGTGAGCGGACAGAGCGAGCGACTAAGTGAGAACATATCGACTGGGGAGCGTTAACAGGTTTAAAACAAAACAGACGAGTTCTCTCTTCTTCTTTTCAGTCTCTTTGCATATCACACCCATTCTGGCAGCTTTGCACTGGCTCCATGTTAAATACACAATCCAGTACAAAGTGGCACTGATTGTTGTGAAAGCTTTGAACGGTCTAGCGCCACTGTACAGTATGTTGTTGACATGCTGTGCCCACACACCCCAACACGATTTTAGTGTTTTTGCTCCAAAGCTATGGAACAGTCTACTAAATGATCTGGAATCTGCATCATCTATGACTGGTTTTAAATCCTCACTTAAAACACATCTGTACTGGCTTGCATTCGGCCGCCACTGATTCTGCATGTAATTTTGGATAGAGGGTTGTTCCGTATTTCACTATATCATCTTCGTCTTTGTCACCGTTCTTGTACCATTGTTAATGTCACTGTCATTGTCCTTTGATGTTGTCTTTGTGGCTCTGCCTGAATGTAATGTGCTTTTATGTTATTTACCTTTATACACTGACTGTAAAGCCCTTTGGTTGAAAATGTGGTATACAAATACATTTCACTTACTTACTTACTTTGCTTTGTATTGCTCTCTCTCCATTTCTGTCTAAAAAACAGACTTTCTCTATTTCTTTTTCCATTGGCAGTGATCAGTCCAACTTTGCTTCTTTATTCCTTGGAATATCTCTCTTTCGTTCTTTTTTGTACATCTGTCATTCTCCTTGTTGTGTATTTTATGTTCTCTTCCACTTCTAGTCTCTCA